>JAWRYS010000418.1:0-166710 GCA_034769895.1 Magicicada septendecula
ATGGAAGGCTAAATAAAAGGTGCGCCGAGGGGTTTCTCGGCCTGGCAACTGTGACCGTGTGAAGAGATCAAGATGTTGTGTGTAAGTAGTAAGGAACTCGGACAGCACGTGCTGCAACTAACAGGTATGCAAAGTGAAAATTATTAAATTTTGCCTGGGATGCGTTTTCGCCCTGCTTGTGTTTAGGGTCATGTGGGGCCTGGCTAGTTCTTAACAAAAAAAAAAAAAGGAACAACAGTTGCTTAATTCTGGATGTTTTTTTTAACTTCACTGTATACATGGAATCTAATATGCAGGTTTCTGCAGTCATTGCCAATTCTTGAACGCAAGTTTTTTTTTAAAGAAAAGTCTGTTGAACTTGACTAGCTTCTGATATTTCTTTCAAATGATGAGCAGCTTCTCTTGCTGTTTGCGGTGACAGTGTATCTTATGTGCAAAACTTTTTTACCTACAAAAAAAAAATAAAAAAATAAAAAACTTAAGAAAATTTGTTAGGAATTGGCCAGTGTGATCATGGGCCTAGTGAAGCAAAATTCAGCCGAGTTCCTTAATCTCTCTTTGTATGATTCAGTGTGTGCATATAAGTGTCTTGTGTTTGAATTGTGGAAGCATGTAATGTCCAGTATATACTTTTTTCCTATAATCTGTGTTGAACTTATATTGTGTCTGCCTTTTATTGGAACGTATAAATCTGATTATGAAAAGAGTTGCAGATCACCTACAATTGTAATAATACATTGCCCTGTACTAGAACTGTAATTCAGAAGTATTCCGGCTGTTAATAAAAATGACTGAACTTTTGTACAATAATGAAATTTCCACTTTGGGATATTTTTTATTTTATTGTGATTCTCTATCAATGTACAGTCACTGTTAAAATTCTTTTGTATATGTATATGCTCATAGTTATTTTAATTGTCTGTCAACGTACAGTCACTGTTAAAATTCTTTTGTAGATGTATATACTAATATTTATTTTGATTCTCTATCAATGTACAGTCACTGTTAAAATTCTTTTGTAGATGTACATACTCATATTTATTTTAATTCTCTATCAATGTACAGTCACTGTGAAAATTCTTTTGTATATGGATATGCTCATAATTTTATGCACAAAACATTTTTACCTTTTGAGAGATATATACCTGATTATTTGATAGTTTTTTTTAATAATGGTGCACTCTGAAATCAGTAAGCCATGGTGCTACACAAGTGTATACAAGTTTAAGGAAAAGTGAGCACACACGCACTTGTGAATTCCACACAGAGTATATAATCACCTATCTTATGTTTACATTATACATTCCTAATTATATGATTCTCCTTTATAGCTTTTGATTTAGATTTCAGAGGGCGCATGTTGTTATGTAATATAACTGTTTAAATTGTTGTGGCTGTAATAATTGTTGTAGGATAGAATTGCTTGTTAAATGGTTTATAAAATTGTTTATATTATTGAAAGTGTTTATAGTATAACCAGAGGGGACTGAAAAGAAAAAAAAACTTATTGTTATTAAATGTTATATTTCGAGAACCTCTGGATTTACTCTGTGTACTTATTAATGTTAATATAATTATTTCCAAATAAGGAAATTCTATTTGGTGAAGGTTAAAAGGTACTGTCGAGGCTTGTTGCATGTCAATGGTGATTTTGTATACCATGTAATAGATTTTAAATATTTTACATATTTTACATAATTCTAATAGAATACTTTCAGCCTGGATACTATGAATCATTGTAAGAAAAACAATGTAATATATTTTACATATTTTACAGATTTTATATATTTCTAAGGGAATACTTTTTAAATATTAAATTTTGAATACCAGGTAATATAGTTTAAATATTTTACCTATTTATATATTTCTAATAGAATACCTTCACAGCCTAGATTCTATGAAATCTCATTGTAAGAAAACCAAATATGATAGAATCAATAAATTTGTTATTTTCGGAATTTTAAAATTGAGGGTCACCTCATTCGTCCTATTACCTAATGGTTACCCAGCATGTGGCTATTCTTCCACTAGGAGGCCTCTCCTAGTTCAAGTGAACAAGTGAGCCGGTCATCAAGGTGAGTTGTAGATTTTTATATTTTTTTTTAGGTTGTCAAACTTGAAAAATGTGTCAGATTTGGAAAGTTGAAAATTGTGTTGTGATGTCTTTGGTGATGAGCGGCTCACAAATGGTAGCAGAGCGTGGTTGGACGTAGGCCTGGCCACCTCTGAACCGAAATTTGGAAACGGATACGGTGACCTCAATATCTTAGTTGGACATGTTCTGTCAGTTGTGGTGTGTTATCCATGGGTGTAATTATGTGTTACTATTGTTGTAAATCTTGGTCTTTGGGTGCGGTCGCCGGGCCGGGACACCTGGGGGGGGGGTGAGCACAGCATGGTCATTCCTGATTGTATCTTGGGGTGTTGTAGAGTGTTTATTTGTTTGTTTGTGCTCTGGTTTTGTCATTGTCTTTGTTGTCTTCTAGCACATCATCTTGATCTTGGTTTAGGAAAGGTAAGAGAAGGGATGGATGTTCGCGTGCCCTCTGCACGGTCTTCTCTGCCTTGTGAATCGGGTCCGCCCACCCTAGTGTGGGGAGGAGGGCCAGTCATGTGTCAAGGATTGATGATGCCTTGTTTGCTGAACACGGCTGGTCGGTCCACGAGGTGGACGGTTCTCGAAGGGTACTCGCTATCAAGGTTGTAGCACCTTGTTAGCCTTCGGGCGTGAATATGTGAGTACCAAGGAGAGTAAAGTGGTGGTCACCGGAGAGGGTGACGTGCTGGGGCGGTCCCGAGAGTTTGGCATGGGGGAGAGGACTCGCGTGGGGGATGGTCGCAGTGTGGTATTGATTGCCACAGTTAGGATTAGTTAGGGTCCTCGGGTTTGGTTTTCGGGGGGCTTCGCTGGAGGGATTGTGTTTTAAGGTTTTACTTTTTAGCGTTTTATTGTTTTGGGTGGGGTTGATTGGGGTTTTTAAAGTTTTATCGGTATTTTAGCTCCTCTCCTTTCCTTTCTTCTTTCTCTTGCTTTAGGTCGCGACCGCTCACACTCCCCGTATCTTCTACACTTACACACACCCACACACACTTTGTCCTTCCTTCTGGTGTCCTTTCGTTTTCAACTTTCGCCGGATTTTATCTTTTTATTGGTTTTAGAGTCCCCGCTTTTCCTCCGGTGGTGGCAGTCCCAGTGTCGTCCAAGCCGTTGGACTCCTTTTGTTGTGGGGGTGTGCCGTAACTTGTCGTTACGGCGACATCCGAATGTTTGTTATATCGAATCTGGGCAATAGTTTCATTCATCTGTGTAGTTCACGCTATCGTGGACACTCCTGCCATCTATGAGGCGTTACGGTAACTTAGGAATTTGTTGGTTGCTCTCGCTGCGATATTGGACCCTCACGCTATCTGTCTGAGACTTCGGACAACTTGACTTTTCGGTCCCGCTGCTTGGAGCGGGGTTTGTCTTTGAGTAGAGTGAGCCTGCGGTAGATTCGTGTGGGTTTTTGATCAGCTGTGTGGAGGCATGCCAGCTGTTTTTGTCGAGGTCGGCTTTTCACCCCACGAGCCGTCTGACAGGTCTGAAAAATTTTGTTTCATTTTTTTTTAATGCCGGTATGTTTTAAATAGAGCATGGAAGGCTAAATAAAAGGTGCGCCGAGGGGTTTCTCGGCCTGGCAACTGTGACCGTGTGAAGAGATCAAGATGTTGTGTGTAAGTAGTAAGGAACTCGGACAGCACGTGCTGCAACTAACAGGTATGCAAAGTGAAAATTATTAAATTTTGCCTGGGATGCGTTTTCGCCCTGCTTGTGTTTAGGGTCATGTGGGGCCTGGCTAGTTCTTAACAAAAAAAAAAAAGGAACAACAGTTGCTTAATTCTGGATGTTTTTTTTAACTTCACTGTATACATGGAATCTAATATGCAGGTTTCTGCAGTCATTGCCAATTCTTGAACGCAAGTTTTTTTTTAAAGAAAAGTCTGTTGAACTTGACTAGCTTCTGATATTTCTTTCAAATGATGAGCAGCTTCTCTTGCTGTTTGCGGTGACAGTGTATCTTATGTGCAAAACTTTTTTACCTACAAAAAAAAATAAAAAAATAAAAAACTTAAGAAAATTTGTTAGGAATTGGCCAGTGTGATCATGGGCCTAGTGAAGCAAAATTCAGCCGAGTTCCTTAATCTCTCTTTGTATGATTCAGTGTGTGCATATAAGTGTCTTGTGTTTGAATTGTGGAAGCATGTAATGTCCAGTATATACTTTTTTCCTATAATCTGTGTTGAACTTATATTGTGTCTGCCTTTTATTGGAACGTATAAATCTGATTATGAAAAGAGTTGCAGATCACCTACAATTGTAATAATACATTGCCCTGTACTAGAACTGTAATTCAGAAGTATTCCGCCTGTTAATAAAAATGACTGAACTTTTGTACAATAATGAAATTTCCACTTTGGGATATTTTTTATTTTATTGTGATTCTCTATCAATGTACAGTCACTGTTAAAATTCTTTTGTATATGTATATGCTCATAGTTATTTTAATTGTCTGTCAACGTACAGTCACTGTTAAAATTCTTTTGTAGATGTATATACTAATATTTATTTTGATTCTCTATCAATGTACAGTCACTGTTAAAATTCTTTTGTAGATGTACATACTCATATTTATTTTAATTCTCTATCAATGTACAGTCACTGTGAAAATTCTTTTGTATATGGATATGCTCATAATTTTATGCACAAAACATTTTTACCTTTTGAGAGATATATACCTGATTATTTGATAGTTTTTTTTAATAATGGTGCACTCTGAAATCAGTAAGCCATGGTGCTACACAAGTGTATACAAGTTTAAGGAAAAGTGAGCACACACGCACTTGTGAATTCCACACAGAGTATATAATCACCTATCTTATGTTTACATTATACATTCCTAATTATATGATTCTCCTTTATAGCTTTTGATTTAGATTTCAGAGGGCGCATGTTGTTATGTAATATAACTGTTTAAATTGTTGTGGCTGTAATAATTGTTGTAGGATAGAATTGCTTGTTAAATGGTTTATAAAATTGTTTATATTATTGAAAGTGTTTATAGTATAACCAGAGGGGACTGAAAAGAAAAAAAAACTTATTGTTATTAAATGTTATATTTCGAGAACCTCTGGATTTACTCTGTGTACTTATTAATGTTAATATAATTATTTCCAAATAAGGAAATTCTATTTGGTGAAGGTTAAAAGGTACTGTCGAGGCTTGTTGCATGTCAATGGTGATTTTGTATACCATGTAATAGATTTTAAATATTTTACATATTTTACATAATTCTAATAGAATACTTTCAGCCTGGATACTATGAATCATTGTAAGAAAAACAATGTAATATATTTTACATATTTTACAGATTTTATATATTTCTAAGGGAATACTTTTTAAATATTAAATTTTGAATACCAGGTAATATAGTTTAAATATTTTACCTATTTATATATTTCTAATAGAATACCTTCACAGCCTAGATTCTATGAAATCTCATTGTAAGAAAACCAAATATGATAGAATCAATAAATTTGTTATTTTCGGAATTTTAAAATTGAGGGTCACCTCATTCGTCCTATTACCTAATGGTTACCCAGCATGTGGCTATTCTTCCACTAGGAGGCCTCTCCTAGTTCAAGTGAACAAGTGAGCCGGTCATCAAGGTGAGTTGTAGATTTTTATATTTTTTTTTAGGTTGTCAAACTTGAAAAATGTGTCAGATTTGGAAAGTTGAAAATTGTGTTGTGATGTCTTTGGTGATGAGCGGCTCACAAATGGTAGCAGAGCGTGGTTGGACGTAGGCCTGGCCACCTCTGAACCGAAATTTGGAAACGGATACGGTGACCTCAATATCTTAGTTGGACATGTTCTGTCAGTTGTGGTGTGTTATCCATGGGTGTAATTATGTGTTACTATTGTTGTAAATCTTGGTCTTTGGGTGCGGTCGCCGGGCCGGGACACCTGGGGGGGGGGGTGAGCACAGCATGGTCATTCCTGATTGTATCTTGGGGTGTTGTAGAGTGTTTATTTGTTTGTTTGTGCTCTGGTTTTGTCATTGTCTTTGTTGTCTTCTAGCACATCATCTTGATCTTGGTTTAGGAAAGGTAAGAGAAGGGATGGATGTTCGCGTGCCCTCTGCACGGTCTTCTCTGCCTTGTGAATCGGGTCCGCCCACCCTAGTGTGGGGAGGAGGGCCAGTCATGTGTCAAGGATTGATGATGCCTTGTTTGCTGAACACGGCTGGTCGGTCCACGAGGTGGACGGTTCTCGAAGGGTACTCGCTATCAAGGTTGTAGCACCTTGTTAGCCTTCGGGCGTGAATATGTGAGTACCAAGGAGAGTAAAGTGGTGGTCACCGGAGAGGGTGACGTGTTGGGGCGGTCCCGAGAGTTTGGCATGGGGGAGAGGACTCGCGTGGGGGATGGTCGCAGTGTGGTATTGATTGCCACAGTTAGGATTAGTTAGGGTCCTCGGGTTTGGTTTTCGGGGGGCTTCGCTGGAGGGATTGTGTTTTAAGGTTTTACTTTTTAGCGTTTTATTGTTTTGGGTGGGGTTGATTGGGGTTTTTAAAGTTTTATCGGTATTTTAGCTCCTCTCCTTTCCTTTCTTCTTTCTCTTGCTTTAGGTCGCGACCGCTCACACTCCCCGTATCTTCTACACTTACACACACCCACACACACTTTGTCCTTCCTTCTGGTGTCCTTTCGTTTTCAACTTTCGCCGGATTTTATCTTTTTATTGGTTTTAGAGTCCCCGCTTTTCCTCCGGTGGTGGCAGTCCCAGTGTCGTCCAAGCCGTTGGACTCCTTTTGTTGTGGGGGTGTGCCGTAACTTGTCGTTACGGCGACATCCGAATGTTTGTTATATCGAATCTGGGCAATAGTTTCATTCATCTGTGTAGTTCACGCTATCGTGGACACTCCTGCCATCTATGAGGCGTTACGGTAACTTAGGAATTTGTTGGTTGCTCTCGCTGCGATATTGGACCCTCACGCTATCTGTCTGAGACTTCGGACAACTTGACTTTTCGGTCCCGCTGCTTGGAGCGGGGTTTGTCTTTGAGTAGAGTGAGCCTGCGGTAGATTCGTGTGGGTTTTTGATCAGCTGTGTGGAGGCATGCCAGCTGTTTTTGTCGAGGTCGGCTTTTCACCCCACGAGCCGTCTGACAGGTCTGAAAAATTTTGTTTCATTTTTTTTTAATGCCGGTGTGTTTTAAATAGAGCATGGAAGGCTAAATAAAAGGTGCGCCGATGGGTTTCTCGGCCTGGCAACTGTGACCGTGTGAAGAGATCAAGATGTTGTGTGTAAGTAGTAAGGAACTCGGACAGCACGTGCTGCAACTAACAGGTATGCAAAGTGAAAATTATTAAATTTTGCCTGGGATGCGTTTTCGCCCTGCTTGTGTTTAGGGTCATGTGGGGCCTGGCTAGTTCTTAACAAAAAAAAAAAAAGGAACAACAGTTGCTTAATTCTGGATGTTTTTTTTAACTTCACTGTATACATGGAATCTAATATGCAGGTTTCTGCAGTCATTGCCAATTCTTGAACGCAAGTTTTTTTTTAAAGAAAAGTCTGTTGAACTTGACTAGCTTCTGATATTTCTTTCAAATGATGAGCAGCTTCTCTTGCTGTTTGCGGTGACAGTGTATCTTATGTGCAAAACTTTTTTACCTACAAAAAAAAAATAAAAAAATAAAAAACTTAAGAAAATTTGTTAGGAATTGGCCAGTGTGATCATGGGCCTAGTGAAGCAAAATTCAGCCGAGTTCCTTAATCTCTCTTTGTATGATTCAGTGTGTGCATATAAGTGTCTTGTGTTTGAATTGTGGAAGCATGTAATGTCCAGTATATACTTTTTTCCTATAATCTGTGTTGAACTTATATTGTGTCTGCCTTTTATTGGAACGTATAAATCTGATTATGAAAAGAGTTGCAGATCACCTACAATTGTAATAATACATTGCCCTGTACTAGAACTGTAATTCAGAAGTATTCCGCCTGTTAATAAAAATGACTGAACTTTTGTACAATAATGAAATTTCCACTTTGGGATATTTTTTATTTTATTGTGATTCTCTATCAATGTACAGTCACTGTTAAAATTCTTTTGTATATGTATATGCTCATAGTTATTTTAATTGTCTGTCAACGTACAGTCACTGTTAAAATTCTTTTGTAGATGTATATACTAATATTTATTTTGATTCTCTATCAATGTACAGTCACTGTTAAAATTCTTTTGTAGATGTACATACTCATATTTATTTTAATTCTCTATCAATGTACAGTCACTGTGAAAATTCTTTTGTATATGGATATGCTCATAATTTTATGCACAAAACATTTTTACCTTTTGAGAGATATATACCTGATTATTTGATAGTTTTTTTTAATAATGGTGCACTCTGAAATCAGTAAGCCATGGTGCTACACAAGTGTATACAAGTTTAAGGAAAAGTGAGCACACACGCACTTGTGAATTCCACACAGAGTATATAATCACCTATCTTATGTTTACATTATACATTCCTAATTATATGATTCTCCTTTATAGCTTTTGATTTAGATTTCAGAGGGCGCATGTTGTTATGTAATATAACTGTTTAAATTGTTGTGGCTGTAATAATTGTTGTAGGATAGAATTGCTTGTTAAATGGTTTATAAAATTGTTTATATTATTGAAAGTGTTTATAGTATAACCAGAGGGGACTGAAAAGAAAAAAAAACTTATTGTTATTAAATGTTATATTTCGAGAACCTCTGGATTTACTCTGTGTACTTATTAATGTTAATATAATTATTTCCAAATAAGGAAATTCTATTTGGTGAAGGTTAAAAGGTACTGTCGAGGCTTGTTGCATGTCAATGGTGATTTTGTATACCATGTAATAGATTTTAAATATTTTACATATTTTACATAATTCTAATAGAATATTTTCAGCCTGGATACTATGAATCATTGTAAGAAAAACAATGTAATATATTTTACATATTTTACAGATTTTATATATTTCTAAGGGAATACTTTTTAAATATTAAATTTTGAATACCAGGTAATATAGTTTAAATATTTTACCTATTTATATATTTCTAATAGAATACCTTCACAGCCTAGATTCTATGAAATCTCATTGTAAGAAAACCAAATATGATAGAATCAATAAATTTGTTATTTTCGGAATTTTAAAATTGAGGGTCACCTCATTCGTCCTATTACCTAATGGTTACCCAGCATGTGGCTATTCTTCCACTAGGAGGCCTCTCCTAGTTCAAGTGAACAAGTGAGCCGGTCATCAAGGTGAGTTGTAGATTTTTATATTTTTTTTTAGGTTGTCAAACTTGAAAAATGTGTCAGATTTGGAAAGTTGAAAATTGTGTTGTGATGTCTTTGGTGATGAGCGGCTCACAAATGGTAGCAGAGCGTGGTTGGACGTAGGCCTGGCCACCTCTGAACCGAAATTTGGAAACGGATACGGTGACCTCAATATCTTAGTTGGACATGTTCTGTCAGTTGTGGTGTGTTATCCATGGGTGTAATTATGTGTTACTATTGTTGTAAATCTTGGTCTTTGGGTGCGGTCGCCGGGCCGGGACACCTGGGGGGGGGGTGAGCACAGCATGGTCATTCCTGATTGTATCTTGGGGTGTTGTAGAGTGTTTATTTGTTTGTTTGTGCTCTGGTTTTGTCATTGTCTTTGTTGTCTTCTAGCACATCATCTTGATCTTGGTTTAGGAAAGGTAAGAGAAGGGATGGATGTTCGCGTGCCCTCTGCACGGTCTTCTCTGCCTTGTGAATCGGGTCCGCCCACCCTAGTGTGGGGAGGAGGGCCAGTCATGTGTCAAGGATTGATGATGCCTTGTTTGCTGAACACGGCTGGTCGGTCCACGAGGTGGACGGTTCTCGAAGGGTACTCGCTATCAAGGTTGTAGCACCTTGTTAGCCTTCGGGCGTGAATATGTGAGTACCAAGGAGAGTAAAGTGGTGGTCACCGGAGTGGGTGACGTGTTGGGGCGGTCCCGAGAGTTTGGCATGGGGGAGAGGACTCGCGTGGGGGATGGTCGCAGTGTGGTATTGATTGCCACAGTTAGGATTAGTTAGGGTCCTCGGGTTTGTTTTTCGGGGGGCTTCGCTGGAGGGATTGTGTTTTAAGGTTTTACTTTTTAGCGTTTTATTGTTTTGGGTGGGGTTAATTGGGGTTTTAAAAGTTTTATCGGTATTTTAGCTCCTCTCCTTTCCTTTCTTCTTTCTCTTGCTTTAGGTCGCGACCGCTCACACTCCCCGTATCTTCTACACTTACACACACCCACACACACTTTGTCCTTCCTTCTGGTGTCCTTTCGTTTTCAACTTTCGCCGGATTTTATCTTTTTATTGGTTTTAGAGTCCCCGCTTTTCCTCCGGTGGTGGCAGTCCCAGTGTCGTCCAAGCCGTTGGACTCCTTTTGTTGTGGGGGTGTGCCGTAACTTGTCGTTACGGCGACATCCGAATGTTTGTTATATCGAATCTGGGCAATAGTTTCATTCATCTGTGTAGTTCACGCTATCGTGGACACTCCTGCCATCTATGAGGCGTTACGGTAACTTAGGAATTTGTTGGTTGCTCTCGCTGCGATATTGGACCCTCACGCTATCTGTCTGAGACTTCGGACAACTTGACTTTTCGGTCCCGCTGCTTGGAGCGGGGTTTGTCTTTGAGTAGAGTGAGCCTGCGGTAGATTCGTGTGGGTTTTTGATCAGCTGTGTGGAGGCATGCCAGCTGTTTTTGTCGAGGTCGGCTTTTCACCCCACGAGCCGTCTGACAGGTCTGAAAAATTTTGTTTCATTTTTTTTTAATGCCGGTGTGTTTTAAATAGAGCATGGAAGGCTAAATAAAAGGTGCGCCGAGGGGTTTCTCGGCCTGGCAACTGTGACCGTGTGAAGAGATCAAGATGTTGTGTGTAAGTAGTAAGGAACTCGGACAGCACGTGCTGCAACTAACAGGTATGCAAAGTGAAAATTATTAAATTTTGCCTGGGATGCGTTTTCGCCCTGCTTGTGTTTAGGGTCATGTGGGGCCTGGCTAGTTCTTAACAAAAAAAAAAAAAGGAACAACAGTTGCTTAATTCTGGATGTTTTTTTTAACTTCACTGTATACATGGAATCTAATATGCAGGTTTCTGCAGTCATTGCCAATTCTTGAACGCAAGTTTTTTTTTAAAGAAAAGTCTGTTGAACTTGACTAGCTTCTGATATTTCTTTCAAATGATGAGCAGCTTCTCTTGCTGTTTGCGGTGACAGTGTATCTTATGTGCAAAACTTTTTTACCTACAAAAAAAAAATAAAAAAATAAAAAACTTAAGAAAATTTGTTAGGAATTGGCCAGTGTGATCATGGGCCTAGTGAAGCAAAATTCAGCCGAGTTCCTTAATCTCTCTTTGTATGATTCAGTGTGTGCATATAAGTGTCTTGTGTTTGAATTGTGGAAGCATGTAATGTCCAGTATATACTTTTTTCCTATAATCTGTGTTGAACTTATATTGTGTCTGCCTTTTATTGGAACGTATAAATCTGATTATGAAAAGAGTTGCAGATCACCTACAATTGTAATAATACATTGCCCTGTACTAGAACTGTAATTCAGAAGTATTCCGCCTGTTAATAAAAATGACTGAACTTTTGTACAATAATGAAATTTCCACTTTGGGATATTTTTTATTTTATTGTGATTCTCTATCAATGTACAGTCACTGTTAAAATTCTTTTGTATATGTATATGCTCATAGTTATTTTAATTGTCTGTCAACGTACAGTCACTGTTAAAATTCTTTTGTAGATGTATATACTAATATTTATTTTGATTCTCTATCAATGTACAGTCACTGTTAAAATTCTTTTGTAGATGTACATACTCATATTTATTTTAATTCTCTATCAATGTACAGTCACTGTGAAAATTCTTTTGTATATGGATATGCTCATAATTTTATGCACAAAACATTTTTACCTTTTGAGAGATATATACCTGATTATTTGATAGTTTTTTTTAATAATGGTGCACTCTGAAATCAGTAAGCCATGGTGCTACACAAGTGTATACAAGTTTAAGGAAAAGTGAGCACACACGCACTTGTGAATTCCACACAGAGTATATAATCACCTATCTTATGTTTACATTATACATTCCTAATTATATGATTCTCCTTTATAGCTTTTGATTTAGATTTCAGAGGGCACATGTTGTTATGTAATATAACTGTTTAAATTGTTGTGGCTGTAATAATTGTTGTAGGATAGAATTGCTTGTTAAATGGTTTATAAAATTGTTTATATTATTGAAAGTGTTTATAGTATAACCAGAGGGGACTGAAAAGAAAAAAAAACTTATTGTTATTAAATGTTATATTTCGAGAACCTCTGGATTTACTCTGTGTACTTATTAATGTTAATATAATTATTTCCAAATAAGGAAATTCTATTTGGTGAAGGTTAAAAGGTACTGTCGAGGCTTGTTGCATGTCAATGGTGATTTTGTATACCATGTAATAGATTTTAAATATTTTACATATTTTACATAATTCTAATAGAATACTTTCAGCCTGGATACTATGAATCATTGTAAGAAAAACAATGTAATATATTTTACATATTTTACAGATTTTATATATTTCTAAGGGAATACTTTTTAAATATTAAATTTTGAATACCAGGTAATATAGTTTAAATATTTTACCTATTTATATATTTCTAATAGAATACCTTCACAGCCTAGATTCTATGAAATCTCATTGTAAGAAAACCAAATATGATAGAATCAATAAATTTGTTATTTTCGGAATTTTAAAATTGAGGGTCACCTCATTCGTCCTATTACCTAATGGTTACCCAGCATGTGGCTATTCTTCCACTAGGAGGCCTCTCCTAGTTCAAGTGAACAAGTGAGCCGGTCATCAAGGTGAGTTGTAGATTTTTATATTTTTTTTTAGGTTGTCAAACTTGAAAAATGTGTCAGATTTGGAAAGTTGAAAATTGTGTTGTGTTGTCTTTGGTGATGAGCGGCTCACAAATGGTAGCAGAGCGTGGTTGGACGTAGGCCTGGCCACCTCTGAACCGAAATTTGGAAACGGATACGGTGACCTCAATATCTTAGTTGGACATGTTCTGTCAGTTGTGGTGTGTTATCCATGGGTGTAATTATGTGTTACTATTGTTGTAAATCTTGGTCTTTCGGTGCGGTCGCCGGGCCGGGACACCTGGGGGGGGGGTGAGCACAGCATGGTCATTCCTGATTGTATCTTGGGGTGTTGTAGAGTGTTTATTTGTTTGTTTGTGCTCTGGTTTTGTCATTGTCTTTGTTGTCTTCTAGCACATCATCTTGATCTTGGTTTAGGAAAGGTAAGAGAAGGGATGGATGTTCGCGTGCCCTCTGCACGGTCTTCTCTGCCTTGTGAATCGGGTCCGCCCACCCTAGTGTGGGGAGGAGGGCCAGTCATGTGTCAAGGATTGATGATGCCTTGTTTGCTGAACACGGCTGGTCGGTCCACGAGGTGGACGGTTCTCGAAGGATACTCGCTATCAAGGTTGTAGCACCTTGTTAGCCTTCGGGCGTGAATATGTGAGTACCAAGGAGAGTAAAGTGGTGGTCACCGGAGAGGGTGACGTGTTGGGGCGGTCCCGAGAGTTTGGCATGGGGGAGAGGACTCGCGTGGGGGATGGTCGCAGTGTGGTATTGATTGCCACAGTTAGGATTAGTTAGGGTCCTCGGGTTTGGTTTTCGGGGGGCTTCGCTGGAGGGATTGTGTTTTAAGGTTTTACTTTTTAGCGTTTTATTGTTTTGGGTGGGGTTGATTGGGGTTTTAAAAGTTTTATCGGTATTTTAGCTCCTCTCCTTTCCTTTCTTCTTTCTCTTGCTTTAGGTCGCGACCGCTCACACTCCCCGTATCTTCTACACTTACACACACCCACACACACTTTGTCCTTCCTTCTGGTGTCCTTTCGTTTTCAACTTTCGCCGGATTTTATCTTTTTATTGGTTTTAGAGTCCCCGCTTTTCCTCCGGTGGTGGTCCCAGTGTCGTCCAAGCCGTTGGACTCCTTTTGTTGTGGGGGTGTGCCGTAACTTGTCGTTACGGCGACATCCGAATGTTTGTTATATCGAATCTGGGCAATAGTTTCATTCATCTGTGTAGTTCACGCTATCGTGGACACTCCTGCCATCTATGAGGCGTTACGGTAACTTAGGAATTTGTTAGTTGCTCTCGCTGCGATATTGGACCCTCACGCTATCTGTCTGAGACTTCGGACAACTTGACTTTTCGGTCCCGCTGCTTGGAGCGGGGTTTGTCTTTGAGTAGAGTGAGCCTGCGGTAGATTCGTGTGGGTTTTTGATCAGCTGTGTGGAGGCATGCCAGCTGTTTTTGTCGAGGTCGGCTTTTCACCCCACGAGCCGTCTGACAGGTCTGAAAAATTTTGTTTCATTTTTTTTTAATGCCGGTGTGTTTTAAATAGAGCATGGAAGGCTAAATAAAAGGTGCGCCGAGGGGTTTCTCGGCCTGGCAACTGTGACCGTGTGAAGAGATCAAGATGTTGTGTGTAAGTAGTAAGGAACTCGGACAGCACGTGCTGCAACTAACAGGTATGCAAAGTGAAAATTATTAAATTTTGCCTGGGATGCGTTTTCGCCCTGCTTGTGTTTAGGGTCATGTGGGGCCTGGCTAGTTCTTAACAAAAAAAAAAAAAAGGAACAACAGTTGCTTAATTCTGGATGTTTTTTTTAACTTCACTGTATACATGGAATCTAATATGCAGGTTTCTGCAGTCATTGCCAATTCTTGAACGCAAGTTTTTTTTTAAAGAAAAGTCTGTTGAACTTGACTAGCTTCTGATATTTCTTTCAAATGATGAGCAGCTTCTCTTGCTGTTTGCGGTGACAGTGTATCTTATGTGCAAAACTTTTTTACCTACAAAAAAAAAATAAAAAAATAAAAAACTTAAGAAAATTTGTTAGGAATTGGCCAGTGTGATCATGGGCCTAGTGAAGCAAAATTCAGCCGAGTTCCTTAATCTCTCTTTGTATGATTCAGTGTGTGCATATAAGTGTCTTGTGTTTGAATTGTGGAAGCATGTAATGTCCAGTATATACTTTTTTCCTATAATCTGTGTTGAACTTATATTGTGTCTGCCTTTTATTGGAACGTATAAATCTGATTATGAAAAGAGTTGCAGATCACCTACAATTGTAATAATACATTGCCCTGTACTAGAACTGTAATTCAGAAGTATTCCGCCTGTTAATAAAAATGACTGAACTTTTGTACAATAATGAAATTTCCACTTTGGGATATTTTTTATTTTATTGTGATTCTCTATCAATGTACAGTCACTGTTAAAATTCTTTTGTATATGTATATGCTCATAGTTATTTTAATTGTCTGTCAACGTACAGTCACTGTTAAAATTCTTTTGTAGATGTATATACTAATATTTATTTTGATTCTCTATCAATGTACAGTCACTGTTAAAATTCTTTTGTAGATGTACATACTCATATTTATTTTAATTCTCTATCAATGTACAGTCACTGTGAAAATTCTTTTGTATATGGATATGCTCATAATTTTATGCACAAACATTTTTACCTTTTGAGAGATATATACCTGATTATTTGATAGTTTTTTTTAATAATGGTGCACTCTGAAATCAGTAAGCCATGGTGCTACACAAGTGTATACAAGTTTAAGGAAAAGTGAGCACACACGCACTTGTGAATTCCACACAGAGTATATAATCACCTATCTTATGTTTACATTATACATTCCTAATTATATGATTCTCCTTTATAGCTTTTGATTTAGATTTCAGAGGGCACATGTTGTTATGTAATATAACTGTTTAAATTGTTGTGGCTGTAATAATTGTTGTAGGATAGAATTGCTTGTTAAATGGTTTATAAAATTGTTTATATTATTGAAAGTGTTTATAGTATAACCAGAGGGGACTGAAAAGAAAAAAAAACTTATTGTTATTAAATGTTATATTTCGAGAACCTCTGGATTTACTCTGTGTACTTATTAATGTTAATATAATTATTTCCAAATAAGGAAATTCTATTTGGTGAAGGTTAAAAGGTACTGTCGAGGCTTGTTGCATGTCAATGGTGATTTTGTATACCATGTAATAGATTTTAAATATTTTACATATTTTACATAATTCTAATAGAATACTTTCAGCCTGGATACTATGAATCATTGTAAGAAAAACAATGTAATATATTTTACATATTTTACAGATTTTATATATTTCTAAGGGAATACTTTTTAAATATTAAATTTTGAATACCAGGTAATATAGTTTAAATATTTTACCTATTTATATATTTCTAATAGAATACCTTCACAGCCTAGATTCTATGAAATCTCATTGTAAGAAAACCAAATATGATAGAATCAATAAATTTGTTATTTTCGGAATTTTAAAATTGAGGGTCACCTCATTCGTCCTATTACCTAATGGTTACCCAGCATGTGGCTATTCTTCCACTAGGAGGCCTCTCCTAGTTCAAGTGAACAAGTGAGCCGGTCATCAAGGTGAGTTGTAGATTTTTATATTTTTTTTTAGGTTGTCAAACTTGAAAAATGTGTCAGATTTGGAAAGTTGAAAATTGTGTTGTGATGTCTTTGGTGATGAGCGGCTCACAAATGGTAGCAGAGCGTGGTTGGACGTAGGCCTGGCCACCTCTGAACCGAAATTTGGAAACGGATACGGTGACCTCAATATCTTAGTTGGACATGTTCTGTCAGTTGTGGTGTGTTATCCATGGGTGTAATTATGTGTTACTATTGTTGTAAATCTTGGTCTTTGGGTGCGGTCGCCGGGCCGGGACACCTGGGGGGGGGGTGAGCACAGCATGGTCATTCCTGATTGTATCTTGGGGTGTTGTAGAGTGTTTATTTGTTTGTTTGTGCTCTGGTTTTGTCATTGTCTTTGTTGTCTTCTAGCACATCATCTTGATCTTGGTTTAGGAAAGGTAAGAGAAGGGATGGATGTTCGCGTGCCCTCTGCACGGTCTTCTCTGCCTTGTGAATCGGGTCCGCCCACCCTAGTGTGGGGAGGAGGGCCAGTCATGTGTCAAGGATTGATGATGTCTTGTTTGCTGAACACGGCTGGTCGGTCCACGAGGTGGACGGTTCTCGAAGGATACTCGCTATCAAGGTTGTAGCACCTTGTTAGCCTTCGGGCGTGAATATGTGAGTACCAAGGAGAGTAAAGTGGTGGTCACCGGAGAGGGTGACGTGTTGGGGCGGTCCCGAGAGTTTGGCATGGGGGAGAGGACTCGCGTGGGGGATGGTCGCAGTGTGGTATTGATTGCCACAGTTAGGATTAGTTAGGGTCCTCGGGTTTGGTTTTCGGGGGGCTTCGCTGGAGGGATTGTGTTTTAAGGTTTTACTTTTTAGCGTTTTATTGTTTTGGGTGGGGTTGATTGGGGTTTTTAAAGTTTTATCGGTATTTTAGCTCCTCTCCTTTCCTTTCTTCTTTCTCTTGCTTTAGGTCGCGACCGCTCACACTCCCCGTATCTTCTACACTTACACACACCCACACACACTTTGTCCTTCCTTCTGGTGTCCTTTCGTTTTCAACTTTCGCCGGATTTTATCTTTTTATTGGTTTTAGAGTCCCCGCTTTTCCTCCGGTGGTGGCAGTCCCAGTGTCGTCCAAGCCGTTGGACTCCTTTTGTTGTGGGGGTGTGCCGTAACTAGTCGTTACGGCGACATCCGAATGTTTGTTATATCGAATCTGGGCAATAGTTTCATTCATCTGTGTAGTTCACGCTATCGTGGACACTCCTGCCATCTATGAGGCGTTACGGTAACTTAGGAATTTTTTGGTTGCTCTCGCTGCGATATTGGACCCTCACGCTATCTGTCTGAGACTTCGGACAACTTGACTTTTCGGTCCCGCTGCTTGGAGCGGGGTTTGTCGTTGAGTAGAGTGAGCCTGCGGTAGACTCGTGTGGGTTTTTGATCAGCTGTGTGGAGGCATGCCAGCTGTTTTTGTCGAGGTCGGCTTTTTACCCCACGAGCCGTCTGACAGGTCTGAAAAGTTTTGTTTCATTTTTTTTAATGCCGGTGTGTTTTAAATAGAGCATGGAAGGCTAAATAAAAGGTGCGCCGATGGGTTTCTCGGCCTGGCAACTGTGACCGTGTGAAGAGATCAAGATGTTGTGTGTAAGTAGTAAGGAACTCGGACAGCACGTGCTGCAACTAACAGGTATGCAAAGTGAAAATTATTAAATTTTGCCTGGGATGCGTTTTCGCCCTGCTTGTGTTTAGGGTCATGTGGGGCCTGGCTAGTTCTTAACAACAAAAAAAAAGGAACAACAGTTGCTTAATTCTGGATGTTTTTTTTAACTTCACTGTATACATGGAATCTAATATGCAGGTTTCTGCAGTCATTGCCAATTCTTGAACGCAAGTTTTTTTTTAAAGAAAAGTCTGTTGAACTTGACTAGCTTCTGATATTTCTTTCAAATGATGAGCAGCTTCTCTTGCTGTTTGCGGTGACAGTGTATCTTATGTGCAAAACTGTTTTACCTACAAAAAAAAAATAAAAAAATAAAAAACTTAAGAAAATTTGTTAGGAATTGGCCAGTGTGATCATGGGCCTAGTGAAGCAAAATTCAGCCGAGTTCCTTAATCTCTCTTTGTATGATTCAGTGTGTGCATATAAGTGTCTTGTGTTTGAATTGTGGAAGCATGTAATGTCCAGTATATACTTTTTTCCTATAATCTGTGTTGAACTTATATTGTGTCTGCCTTTTATTGGAACGTATACATCTGATTATGAAAAGAGTTGCAGATCACCTACAATTGTAATAATACATTGCCCTGTACTAGAACTGTAATTCAGAAGTATTCCGCCTGTTAATAAAAATGACTGAACTTTTGTACAATAATGAAATTTCCACTTTGGGATATTTTTTATTTTATTGTGATTCTCTATCAATGTACAGTCACTGTTAAAATTCTTTTGTATATGTATATGCTCATAGTTATTTTAATTGTCTGTCAACGTACAGTCACTGTTAAAATTCTTTTGTAGATGTATATACTAATATTTATTTTGATTCTCTATCAATGTACAGTCACTGTTAAAATTCTTTTGTAGATGTACATACTCATATTTATTTTAATTCTCTATCAATGTACAGTCACTGTGAAAATTCTTTTGTATATGGATATGCTCATAATTTTATGCACAAAACATTTTTACCTTTTGAGAGATATATACCTGATTATTTGATAGTTTTTTTTAATAATGGTGCACTCTGAAATCAGTAAGCCATGGTGCTACACAAGTGTATACAAGTTTAAGGAAAAGTGAGCACACACGCACTTGTGAATTCCACACAGAGTATATAATCACCTATCTTATGTTTACATTATACATTCCTAATTATATGATTCTCCTTTATACCTTTTGATTTAGATTTCAGAGGGCGCATGTTGTTATGTAATATAACTGTTTAAATTGTTGTGGCTGTAATAATTGTTGTAGGATAGAATTGCTTGTTAAATGGTTTATAAAATTGTTTATATTATTGAAAGTGTTTATAGTATAACCAGAGGGGACTGAAAAGAAAAAAAAAACTTATTGTTATTAAATGTTATATTTCGAGAACCTCTGGATTTACTCTGTGTACTTATTAATGTTAATATAATTATTTCCAAATAAGGAAATTCTATTTGGTGAAGGTTAAAAGGTACTGTCGAGGCTTGTTGCATGTCAATGGTGATTTTGTATACCATGTAATAGATTTTAAATATTTTACATATTTTACATAATTCTAATAGAATACTTTCAGCCTGGATACTATGAATCATTGTAAGAAAAACAATGTAATATATTTTACATATTTTACAGATTTTATATATTTCTAAGGGAATACTTTTTAAATATTAAATTTTGAATACCAGGTAATATAGTTTAAATATTTTACCTATTTATATATTTCTAATAGAATACCTTCACAGCCTAGATTCTATGAAATCTCATTGTAAGAAAACCAAATATGATAGAATCAATAAATTTGTTATTTTCGGAATTTTAAAATTGAGGGTCACCTCATTCGTCCTATTACCTAATGGTTACCCAGCATGTGGCTATTCTTCCACTAGGAGGCCTCTCCTAGTTCAAGTGAACAAGTGAGCCGGTCATCAAGGTGAGTTGTAGATTTTTATATTTTTTTTTAGGTTGTCAAACTTGAAAAATGTGTCAGATTTGGAAAGTTGAAAATTGTGTTGTGATGTCTTTGGTGATGAGCGGCTCACAAATGGTAGCAGAGCGTGGTTGGACGTAGGCCTGGCCACCTCTGAACCGAAATTTGGAAACGGATACGGTGACCTCAATATCTTAGTTGGACATGTTCTGTCAGTTGTGGTGTGTTATCCATGGGTGTAATTATGTGTTACTATTGTTGTAAATCTTGGTCTTTGGGTGCGGTCGCCGGGCCGGGACACCTGGGGGGGGGGGTGAGCACAGCATGGTCATTCCTGATTGTATCTTGGGGTGTTGTAGAGTGTTTATTTGTTTGTTTGTGCTCTGGTTTTGTCATTGTCTTTGTTGTCTTCTAGCACATCATCTTGATCTTGGTTTAGGAAAGGTAAAAGAAGGGATGGATGTTCGCGTGCCCTCTGCACGGTCTCCTCTGCCTTGTGAATCGGGTCCGCCCACCCTAGTGTGGGGAGGAGGGCCAGTCATGTGTCAAGGATTGATGATGCCTTGTTTGCTGAACACGGCTGGTCGGTCCACGAGGTGGACGGTTCTCGAAGGGTACTCGCTATCAAGGTTGTAGCACCTTGTTAGCCTTCGGGCGTGAATATGTGAGTACCAAGGAGAGTAAAGTGGTGGTCACCGGAGAGGGTGACGTGTTGGGGCGGTCCCGAGAGTTTGGCATGGGGGAGAGGACTCGCGTGGGGGATGGTCGCAGTGTGGTATTGATTGCCACAGTTAGGATTAGTTAGGGTCCTCGGGTTTGGTTTTCGGGGGGCTTCGCTGGAGGGATTGTGTTTTAAGGTTTTACTTTTTAGCGTTTTATTGTTTTGGGTGGGGTTAATTGGGGTTTTAAAAGTTTTATCGGTATTTTAGCTCCTCTCCTTTCCTTTCTTCTTTCTCTTGCTTTAGGTCGCGACCGCTCACACTCCCCGTATCTTCTACACTTACACACACCCACACACACTTTGTCCTTCCTTCTGGTGTCCTTTCGTTTTCAACTTTCGCCGGATTTTATCTTTTTATTGGTTTTAGAGTCCCCGCTTTTCCTCCGGTGGTGGCAGTCCCAGTGTCGTCCAACCCGTTGGACTCCTTTTGTTGTGGGGGTGAGCCGTAACTAGTCGTTACGGCGACATCCGAATGTTTGTTATATCGAATCTGGGCAATAGTTTCATTCATCTGTGTAGTTCACGCTATCGTGGACACTCCTGCCATCTATGAGGCGTTACGGTAACTTAGGAATTTGTTGGTTGCTCTCGCTGCGATATTGGACCCTCACGCTATCTGTCTGAGACTTCGGACAACTTGACTTTTCGGTCCCGCTGCTTAGAGCGGGGTTTGTCGTTGAGTAGAGTGAGCCTGCAGTAGACTCGTGTGGGTTTTTGATCAGCTGTGTGGAGGCATGCCAGCTGTTTTTGTCGAGGTCGGCTTTTCACCCCACAAGCCGTCTGACAGGTCTGAAAAGTTTTGTTTCATTTTTTTTAATGCCGGTGTGTTTTAAATAGAGCATGGAAGGCTAAATAAAAGGTGCGCCGATAGGTTTCTCGGCCTGGCAACTGTGACCGTGTGAAGAGATCAAGATGTTGTGTGTAAGTAGTAAGGAACTCGGACAGCACGTGCTGCAACTAACAGGTATGCAAAGTGAAAATTATTAAATTTTGCCTGGGATGCGTTTTCGCCCTGCTTGTGTTTAGGGTCATGTGGGGCCTGGCTAGTTCTTAACAAAAAAAAAAAAAAGGAACAACAGTTGCTTAATTCTGGATGTTTTTTTTAACTTTACTGTATGCCTGGAATCTAATATGCAGGTTTCTGCAGTCATTGCCAATTCTTGAACGCAAGTTTTTTTTTAAAGAAAAGTCTGTTGAACTTGACTAGCTTCTGATATTTCTTTCAAATGATGAGCAGCTTCTCTTGCTGTTTGCGGTGACAGTGTATCTTATGTGCAAAACTTTTTTACCTACAAAAAAAAAATAAAAAAATAAAAAACTTAAGAAAATTTGTTAGGAATTGGCCAGTGTGATCATGGGCCTAGTGAAGCAAAATTCAGCCGAGTTCCTTAATCTCTCTTTGTATGATTCAGTGTGTGCATATAAGTGTCTTGTGTTTGAATTGTGGAAGCATGTAATGTCCAGTATACACTTTTTTCCTATAATCTGTGTTGAACTTATATTGTGTCTGCCTTTTATTGGAACGTATAAATCTGATTATGAAAAGAGTTGCAGATCACCTACAATTGTAATAATACATTGCCCTGTACTAGAACTGTAATTCAGAAGTATTCCGCCTGTTAATAAAAATGACTGAACTTTTGTACAAGATGAAATTTCCACTTTGGGATATTTTTTATTTTATTGTGATTCTCTATCAATGTACAGTCACTGTTAAAATTCTTTTGTATATGTATATGCTCATAGTTATTTTAATTGTCTGTCAACGTACAGTCACTGTTAAAATTCTTTTGTAGATGTATATACTAATATTTATTTTGATTCTCTATCAATGTACAGTCACTGTTAAAATTCTTTTGTAGATGTACATACTCATATTTATTTTAATTCTCTATCAATGTACAGTCACTGTGAAAATTCTTTTGTATATGGATATGCTCATAATTTTATGCACAAAACATTTTTACCTTTTGAGAGATATATACCTGATTATTTGATAGTTTTTTTTAATAATGGTGCACTCTGAAATCAGTAAGCCATGGTGCTACACAAGTGTATACAAGTTTAAGGAAAAGTGAGCACACACGCACTTGTGAATTCCACACAGAGTATATAATCACCTATCTTATGTTTACATTATACATTCCTAATTATATGATTCTCCTTTATAGCTTTTGATTTAGATTTCAGAGGGCGCATGTTGTTATGTAATATAACTGTTTAAATTGTTGTGGCTGTAATAATTGTTGTAGGATAGAATTGCTTGTTAAATGGTTTATAAAATTGTTTATATTATTGAAAGTGTTTATAGTATAACCAGAGGGGACTGAAAAGAAAAAAAAACTTATTGTTATTAAATGTTATATTTCGAGAACCTCTGGATTTACTCTGTGTACTTATTAATGTTAATATAATTATTTCCAAATAAGGAAATTCTATTTGGTGAAGGTTAAAAGGTACTGTCGAGGCTTGTTGCATGTCAATGGTGATTTTGTATACCATGTAATAGATTTTAAATATTTTACATATTTTACATAATTCTAATAGAATACTTTCAGCCTGGATACTATGAATCATTGTAAGAAAAACAATGTAATATATTTTACATATTTTACAGATTTTATATATTTCTAAGGGAATACTTTTTAAATATTAAATTTTGAATACCAGGTAATATAGTTTAAATATTTTACCTATTTATATATTTCTAATAGAATACCTTCACAGCCTAGATTCTATGAAATCTCATTGTAAGAAAACCAAATATGATAGAATCAATAAATTTGTTATTTTCGGAATTTTAAAATTGAGGGTCACCTCATTCGTCCTATTACCTAATGGTTACCCAGCATGTGGCTATTCTTCCACTAGGAGGCCTCTCCTAGTTCAAGTGAACAAGTGAGCCGGTCATCAAGGTGAGTTGTAGATTTTTATATTTTTTTTTAGGTTGTCAAACTTGAAAAATGTGTCAGATTTGGAAAGTTGAAAATTGTGTTGTGATGTCTTTGGTGATGAGCGGCTCACAAATGGTAGCAGAGCGTGGTTGGACGTAGGCCTGGCCACCTCTGAACCGAAATTTGGAAACGGATACGGTGACCTCAATATCTTAGTTGGACATGTTCTGTCAGTTGTGGTGTGTTATCCATGGGTGTAATTATGTGTTACTATTGTTGTAAATCTTGGTCTTTGGGTGCGGTCGCCGGGCCGGGACACCTGGGGGGGGGGTGAGCACAGCATGGTCATTCCTGATTGTATCTTGGGGTGTTGTAGAGTGTTTATTTGTTTGTTTGTGCTCTGGTTTTGTCATTGTCTTTGTTGTCTTCTAGCACATCATCTTGATCTTGGTTTAGGAAAGGTAAAAGAAGGGATGGATGTTCGCGTGCCCTCTGCACGGTCTCCTCTGCCTTGTGAATCGGGTCCGCCCACCCTAGTGTGGGGAGGAGGGCCAGTCATGTGTCAAGGATTGATGATGCCTTGTTTGCTGAACACGGCTGGTCGGTCCACGAGGTGGACGGTTCTCGAAGGGTACTCGCTATCAAGGTTGTAGCACCTTGTTAGCCTTCGGGCGTGAATATGTGAGTTCCAAGGAGAGTAAAGTGGTGGTCACCGGAGAGGGTGACGTGTTGGGGCGGTCCCGAGAGTTTGGCATGGGGGAGAGGACTCGCGTGGGGGATGGTCGCAGTGTGGTATTGATTGCCACAGTTAGGATTAGTTAGGGTCCTCGGGTTTGGTTTTCGGGGGGCTTCGCTGGAGGGATTGTGTTTTAAGGTTTTACTTTTTAGCGTTTTATTGTTTTGGGTGGGGTTAATTGGGGTTTTAAAAGTTTTATCGGTATTTTAGCTCCTCTCCTTTCCTTTCTTCTTTCTCTTGCTTTAGGTCGCGACCGCTCACACTCCCCGTATCTTCTACACTTACACACACCCACACACACTTTGTCCTTCCTTCTGGTGTCCTTTCGTTTTCAACTTTCGCCGGATTTTATCTTTTTATTGGTTTTAGAGTCCCCGCTTTTCCTCCGGTGGTGGCAGTCCCAGTGTCGTCCAACCCGTTGGACTCCTTTTGTTGTGGGGGTGAGCCGTAACTAGTCGTTACGGCGACATCCGAATGTTTGTTATATCGAATCTGGGCAATAGTTTCATTCATCTGTGTAGTTCACGCTATCGTGGACACTCCTGCCATCTATGAGGCGTTACGGTAACTTAGGAATTTGTTGGTTGCTCTCGCTGCGATATTGGACCCTCACGCTATCTGTCTGAGACTTCGGACAACTTGACTTTTCGGTCCCGCTGCTTAGAGCGGGGTTTGTCGTTGAGTAGAGTGAGCCTGCAGTAGACTCGTGTGGGTTTTTGATCAGCTGTGTGGAGGCATGCCAGCTGTTTTTGTCGAGGTCGGCTTTTCACCCCACAAGCCGTCTGACAGGTCTGAAAAGTTTTGTTTCATTTTTTTTAATGCCGGTGTGTTTTAAATAGAGCATGGAAGGCTAAATAAAAGGTGCGCCGATAGGTTTCTCGGCCTGGCAACTGTGACCGTGTGAAGAGATCAAGATGTTGTGTGTAAGTAGTAAGGAACTCGGACAGCACGTGCTGCAACTAACAGGTATGCAAAGTGAAAATTATTAAATTTTGCCTGGGATGCGTTTTCGCCCTGCTTGTGTTTAGGGTCATGTGGGGCCTGGCTAGTTCTTAACAAAAAAAAAAAAAGGAACAACAGTTGCTTAATTCTGGATGTTTTTTTTAACTTTACTGTATGCCTGGAATCTAATATGCAGGTTTCTGCAGTCATTGCCAATTCTTGAACGCAAGTTTTTTTTTAAAGAAAAGTCTGTTGAACTTGACTAGCTTCTGATATTTCTTTCAAATGATGAGCAGCTTCTCTTGCTGTTTGCGGTGACAGTGTATCTTATGTGCAAAACTTTTTTACCTACAAAAAAAAAATAAAAAAATAAAAAACTTAAGAAAATTTGTTAGGAATTGGCCAGTGTGATCATGGGCCTAGTGAAGCAAAATTCAGCCGAGTTCCTTAATCTCTCTTTGTATGATTCAGTGTGTGCATATAAGTGTCTTGTGTTTGAATTGTGGAAGCATGTAATGTCCAGTATACACTTTTTTCCTATAATCTGTGTTGAACTTATATTGTGTCTGCCTTTTATTGGAACGTATAAATCTGATTATGAAAAGAGTTGCAGATCACCTACAATTGTAATAATACATTGCCCTGTACTAGAACTGTAATTCAGAAGTATTCCGCCTGTTAATAAAAATGACTGAACTTTTGTACAAGATGAAATTTCCACTTTGGGATATTTTTTATTTTATTGTGATTCTCTATCAATGTACAGTCACTGTTAAAATTCTTTTGTATATGTATATGCTCATAGTTATTTTAATTGTCTGTCAACGTACAGTCACTGTTAAAATTCTTTTGTAGATGTATATACTAATATTTATTTTGATTCTCTATCAATGTACAGTCACTGTTAAAATTCTTTTGTAGATGTACATACTCATATTTATTTTAATTCTCTATCAATGTACAGTCACTGTGAAAATTCTTTTGTATATGGATATGCTCATAATTTTATGCACAAAACATTTTTACCTTTTGAGAGATATATACCTGATTATTTGATAGTTTTTTTTAATAATGGTGCACTCTGAAATCAGTAAGCCATGGTGCTACACAAGTGTATACAAGTTTAAGGAAAAGTGAGCACACACGCACTTGTGAATTCCACACAGAGTATATAATCACCTATCTTATGTTTACATTATACATTCCTAATTATATGATTCTCCTTTATAGCTTTTGATTTAGATTTCAGAGGGCGCATGTTGTTATGTAATATAACTGTTTAAATTGTTGTGGCTGTAATAATTGTTGTAGGATAGAATTGCTTGTTAAATGGTTTATAAAATTGTTTATATTATTGAAAGTGTTTATAGTATAACCAGAGGGGACTGAAAAGAAAAAAAAACTTATTGTTATTAAATGTTATATTTCGAGAACCTCTGGATTTACTCTGTGTACTTATTAATGTTAATATAATTATTTCCAAATAAGGAAATTCTATTTGGTGAAGGTTAAAAGGTACTGTCGAGGCTTGTTGCATGTCAATGGTGATTTTGTATACCATGTAATAGATTTTAAATATTTTACATATTTTACATAATTCTAATAGAATACTTTCAGCCTGGATACTATGAATCATTGTAAGAAAAACAATGTAATATATTTTACATATTTTACAGATTTTATATATTTCTAAGGGAATACTTTTTAAATATTAAATTTTGAATACCAGGTAATATAGTTTAAATATTTTACCTATTTATATATTTCTAATAGAATACCTTCACAGCCTGGATTCTATGAAATCTCATTGTAAGAAAACCAAATATGATAGAATCAATGAATTTGTTATTTTCGGAATTTTAAAATTGAGGGTCGCCTCATTCGTCCTATTACCTAATGGTTACCCAGCATGTGGCTATTCTTCCACTAGGAGGCCTCTCCTAGTTCAAGTGAACAAGTGAGCCGGTCATCAAGGTGAGTTGTAGATTTTTATATTTTTTTTTAGGTTGTCAAACTTGAAAAATGTGTCAGATTTGGAAAGTTGAAAATTGTGTTGTGATGTCTTTGGTGGTGAGCGGCTCACAAATGGTAGCAGAGCGTGGTTGGACGTAGGCCTGGCCACCTCTGAACCGAAATTTGGAAACGGATGCGGTGACCTCAATATCTTAGTTGGACAAGTTCTGTCAGTTGTGGTGTGTTATCCATGGGTGTAATTATGTGTTACTATTGTTGTAAATCTTGGTCTTTGGGTGCGGTTGCCGGGCCGGGACACCTGGGGGGGGGTGAGCACAGCTTGGTGATTCCTGATTTTATCTTGGGGTGTTGTAGAGTGTTTATTTGTTTCTTTGTGCTCTGGTTTTGTCATTGTCTTTGTTGTTCTTCTAGCACATCATCTTGATCTTGGTTTAGGAAAGGTAAGAGAAGGGATGGATGTTCGCGTGCCTTCTGCACGGTGTTCTCTGCCTTGTGAATCGGGTCCGCCCACCCTAGTGTGGGGAGGAGGGCCAGTCATGTGTCAAGGATTGATGATGCCTTGTTTGCTGAACACGGCTGGTCGGTCCACGAGGTGGACGGTTCTCGAAGGGTACTCGCATATCAAGGTTGTAGCACCTTGTTAGCCTTCGGGCGTGAATATGTGAGTACCAAGGAGAGTAAAGTGTTGGTCACCGGAGAGGGTGACGTGTTGGGGCGGTCCCGAGAGTTTGGCATGGGGGAGAGGACTCGCGTGGGGGATGGTCGCAGTGTGGTATTGATTGCCACAGTTAGGATTAGTTAGGGTCCTCGGGTTTGGTTTTCGGGGGGCTTCGCTGGAGGGATTGTGTTTTAAGGTTTTACTTTTTAGCGTTTTATTGTTTTGGGTGGGGTTAATTGGGGTTTTAAAAGTTTTATCGGTATTTTAGCTCCTCTCCTTTCCTTTCTTCTTTCTCTTGCTTTAGGTCGCGACCGCTCACACTCCCCGTATCTTCTACACTTACACACACCCACACACACTTTGTCCTTCCTTCTGGTGTCCTTTCGTTTTCAACTTTCGCCGGATTTTATCTTTTTATTGGTTTTAGAGTCCCCGCTTTTCCTCCGGTGGTGGCAGTCCCAGTGTCGTCCAACCCGTTGGACTCCTTTTGTTGTGGGGGTGAGCCGTAACTAGTCGTTACGGCGACATCCGAATGTTTGTTATATCGAATCTGGGCAATAGTTTCATTCATCTGTGTAGTTCACGCTATCGTGGACACTCCTGCCATCTATGAGGCGTTACGGTAACTTAGGAATTTGTTGGTTGCTCTCGCTGCGATATTGGACCCTCACGCTATCTGTCTGAGACTTCGGACAACTTGACTTTTCGGTCCCGCTGCTTAGAGCGGGGTTTGTCGTTGAGTAGAGTGAGCCTGCAGTAGACTCGTGTGGGTTTTTGATCAGCTGTGTGGAGGCATGCCAGCTGTTTTTGTCGAGGTCGGCTTTTCACCCCACAAGCCGTCTGACAGGTCTGAAAAGTTTTGTTTCATTTTTTTTAATGCCGGTGTGTTTTAAATAGAGCATGGAAGGCTAAATAAAAGGTGCGCCGATAGGTTTCTCGGCCTGGCAACTGTGACCGTGTGAAGAGATCAAGATGTTGTGTGTAAGTAGTAAGGAACTCGGACAGCACGTGCTGCAACTAACAGGTATGCAAAGTGAAAATTATTAAATTTTGCCTGGGATGCGTTTTCGCCCTGCTTGTGTTTAGGGTCATGTGGGGCCTGGCTAGTTCTTAACAAAAAAAAAAAAAAAAGGAACAACAGTTGCTTAATTCTGGATGTTTTTTTTAACTTTACTGTATGCCTGGAATCTAATATGCAGGTTTCTGCAGTCATTGCCAATTCTTGAACGCAAGTTTTTTTTTAAAGAAAAGTCTGTTGAACTTGACTAGCTTCTGATATTTCTTTCAAATGATGAGCAGCTTCTCTTGCTGTTTGCGGTGACAGTGTATCTTATGTGCAAAACTTTTTTACCTACAAAAAAAATAAAAAAATAAAAAACTTAAGAAAATTTGTTAGGAATTGGCCAGTGTGATCATGGGCCTAGTGAAGCAAAATTCAGCCGAGTTCCTTAATCTCTCTATGTATGATTCAGTGTGTGCATATAAGTGTCTCGTGTTTGAATTGTGAAAGCATATAATGTCCAGTATACACTTTTTTCCTATAATCTGTGTTGAACTTATATTGTGTCTGCCTTTTATTGGAACGTATAAATCTGATTATGAAAAGAGTTGCAGATCACCTACAATTGTAATAATACATTGCCCTGTACTAGAACTGTAATTCAGAAGTATTCCGCCTGTTAATAAAAATGACTGAACTTTTGTAAAGATGATATTTCCACTTTGGGATATTTTTTATTTTAATATGATTCTCTATCAATGTACAGTCACTGTTAAAATTCTTTTGTATATGTATATACTCATAGTTATTTTAATTGTCTATCAACGTACAGTCACTGTTAAAATTCTTTTGTAGATGTATATACTCATATTTATTTTAATTCTCTATCAATGTACAGTCACTGTGAAAATTCTTTTGTATATGGATATGCTCATAATTTTATGCACAAAACATTTTTACCTTTTGAGAGATATATACCTGATTATTTGAAATTTTTTTTTAATAATGGTGCACTCTGAAATCAGTAAGCCATGGTGCTACACAAGTGTATACAAGTTTAAGGAAAAGTGAGCACACACGCACTTGTGAATTCCACACAGAGTATATAATCACCTATCTTATGTTTACATTATACATTCCTAATTATATGATTCTCCTTTATAGCTTTTGATTTAGATTTCAGAGAGCGCATGTTGTTATGTAATATAGTTGTTTAAATTGTTGTGGCTGTAATAATTGTTGTAGGATAGAATTGCTTGTTAAATGGTTTATAAAATTGTTTATATTATTGAAAGTGTTTATAGTATAACCAGAGGGGGACTGAAAAGAAAAAAAAAACTTATTGTTATTAAATGTTATATTTCGAGAACCTCTGGATTTACTCTGTGTACTTATTAATGTTAATATAATTATTTCCAAATAAGGAAATTCTATTTGGTGAAGGTTAAAAGGTACTGTCGAGGCTTGTTGCATGTCAATGGTGATTTTGTATACCATTTAATATATTTTAAATATTTTACATATTTTATATATTTCTAATAGAATACTTTCAGCCTGGATACTACGAATCATTGTAAGAAAAACAATGTAATATATTTTAGATATTTTACAGATTTTATATATTTCTAAGGGAATACTTTTTTAAATATTAAAGTTTGAATACCAGGTAATATAGTTTAAATATTTTACCTATTTATATATTTCTAATAAAATACCTTCACAGCCTGGATTCTATGAAATCTCATTGTAAGAAAACAAAATATGATAGAATCAATAAATTTGTTATTTTCGGAATTTTAAAATTGAGGTCACCTCATTCGTCCTATTATCTAATGGTTACCCAGCATGTGGCTATTCATCCACTAGGAGGCCTCTCCTAGTTCAAGTGAACAAGTGAGCCGGTCATCAAGGTGAGTTGTAGATTTTCATATTTTTTTTTAGGTTGTGAAACTTGAAAATTGTGTCAGATTTGGAAAGTTGAAAATTGTGTTGTGATGTCTTTGGTGATGAGCGGCTCAGAGTTCCTAATTCTTCAACCATATCCAATAATTCTCGAGACCTCATGTACCAATAAGAGCTTGATGACCTTAGATTAGCATTGTAAGATAAAATTGATTTATACAATCTTGGTTCGCTTTGTAATATTTCTTGAAGTTGTTCGATTGTTTCAATACCATGTAAACGTGAATTTTTTTTAGCACAAATATTCCCATTCTGTAAAGCTCTCCAACGCATCAGGCTGTTAAAAGCAAAAAATCGAAGTCTTGGATGTTGAGCAAATCAGTCACCTTCATACATCATGAGAAATTTAAAATACTCACTATTGGAAATTTTACGAAACCTCGCATCTTTAAGATCACCTTTCCCAGTAGGAAATTAAGTTGGAAAACTATACAAATATATTCGTCGCACGTAAATTCAATAATAGGTACAGAATTTATTCTAGGCCAAGGTAAAACACGAGATCCATCATTATTTTCCTGAATTCCCAATACATTATTTACTGCCTGTCGATTACATTCAAAAGTGACCGTTGGAGCTCCAGATTCATAAATATTATTTAACAATGGATTTGGGTCATCATCTTCACTATCCAAATTAACATTTACCAAATTAAATGAAATATTTTGTTGTTCTTGGCTACATATTATTTGTCGGAAAACACTTCCATTATCAGGTAATCTTTCTAAATTATTTTCGTCAATTATAATATCACGATACCAAGGATTATTGTTTTTAAGATATGCCAAAGCAGCCTTGACATTATTGCGATTTACAATAAAATCTTTATTCCCTTCACCCTCATGTTTTCTAACAAAAATACATTGTGAAATAGTATTGATAGAATGAGGTAAAGAAGTAGTAAAATTTGTAATGTCTTGATGAAAATTAATTACTTGTCCACTATATCCAAATTGACCACCTTTAAGTCGATAGACTGTGATTTATGGATGAACTTGAGCATTTAATTGTTCTTCAACAAACGTTAATTTCTTCAATACATCAGGTTGTGGACCAGGATCCATATTATTGTCAGCGGAAAAAATATTTACTTCATTTTTGACATTAAATTTATGACAAAGAGTACAAGATCCATCCTCTTCAATATGTAGATCAAACCAACGACGATGACATACAATTTGTCACAATTTGAAATCCAAATTTTTCTGAGCAGTTTCAAAATTCACTGCATACTCGTAAAAACGGCCATCATCACGATGGGGACATTGTTCATTGTGTCGATCTTCTCGTTGTCGCTCTCTTGTATCACGCATTAATGAACGATTACGTGCACGTTCTTTACGGCCAGTCAGCGTACGATTTCGTGGCATTTTACTCTAATAATACAAATTATTAAATTAATTAATTAATTAATTAATTAATAATAATAATAATAAATTTAATTTTGTAATAATTTAACAACTAATAAATCTATAATGTATGAATATATTATAATAGTAAATGAAAGTTACAACATTAATAATGAAAAAAAACTAATATAAATTAATATAGAATGAAATTATTTTTTCAATTATTATTTAATTAACATCACGCATAAATGAATTAAAATCTAAAACATTAAAAGTAATAGTAAGAAAATTTAGTGTTTCTTTTCCAAATTATATATGCTCATAGTCACAGTGTGGGGGGAGCCAAAAAAAATGTGGGGTGGAAGCAAAAAAAATGTGTACACTAATTTCAGTGACAGATAAACGTTGAGTGAAATATAAGATGTTTATGCGCGTGCGCACACACACACACACACACACACGTATATTAGACTTGATTAAGTCAAAAAAATATTTGAAAATGTAAAGGTTTTTGGTTTGATATAACAAACAGTATTGCATAAAAAATTATTTACTATAATACGTTAATGACATTTTATTCAGGGCGTTAATTAAATTCTACATTTTTAAAAGTATTACGATGAAGTTGTAGAAAACAGGAACTTACAGAAATGAAATAAATGTGTTTAGAGCTTTGTTAAGTTCAAGGAAATCTGTAATATCATTGTGTGTAATGTAGTTTAAGTGCTCTTATTTCATTACATGGAAACCAAGCCTGTGGACATATAGGAGCCGTATAATTTAAATAATTACATAGATATTTTTTTGATTGGAAAAGTAAAAAAACTTACCTTTCACACAAAAAATCTCTTTTAACAATATAACTTAACCTCAACCGCAAATATAAAAATACAAAAAATATTTTCACTTGCCGATATTTATAAAAAATAAAAAATAAAAAATAAATCTTGGATTTATGAAAAATATTTTATAAACAACACAGCGCACCAGTATCTTTCATTCAAGAAAAACGATAGAATATTAAGTATATACACTCTTTGTCTAAAACCACGGAATGCATTAGTAACAGAACATATAGTAATATTAAAGAAATCCCACAGATTGCGAAACTTTACATACATACCACGGAACGCAATAGTAATATTAAAGAAATCCGATAGATGGCGACACTTTACACACATACCACGGAATGCAATAGTAATATTAAAGAAATCCCATAGATGGCGACACTTTACATACATATGTATAGCTTTATACAAAAAAAATTATTACAATTATTTCTTGTCAAAATTAATTTTCTATCAAAATAACGATTGATGACACATCTAGACATGAATATGAATAATTATGTTCAATTTCAAGTCTAGAGGTTCAGTAGTTTTTCCGTAAAGTGTACCATAAAAATGTACCAATTGTTGCCTAGTAGTAGGACTCGCTTCGCTCGTCCTAATAAAGTTTTAATTACTCAAATTATTAAACTCGTTCATTTTGGTCATAGACCATCGTCAAAACTTATACACTGTTCACTTGCAGTCACAATATTGTAAAACAGTTACTATTTACAAAAAAAAAGAACATTGATTAATGAACGTGATACGTACGTTTGTGTCCAGAGTTTCTCGAGAACTGATTTTTTTACGGAGTGTTTATGTTTACATTCGGGTCTATATATTATATCAGCTGATTACTGTAGGTTGACTTTCATTTTGGTCAATATTTCAAATGTTATACGATTTTTCAAGTCCGTCATGATGTTCAATAAATTTTCGTAGCCCTCTCCTTTTATATGTTTGTATGTTCGGTATTGCTCATAATGTTAGATCTTATTTCGTTACTGCATGTTTTCAATACGGTTGAATGTTGCTGTATTGGACCATATTCACAAGACTGTTGTTTTATGTGTATAGCTACTGTTGAGTTCCGATTTGAATGTTGAAAGTGTCTTGTGTGTTCAATAGATCTGTGTTTAAAGGATCTTAAAGTAGAACCTATGTATTTTTTGTTCCACCGCACAATATATTCTGTTGAGTTAGCAGGCTGAAATTGGTATTGGTAGATTGGTAGACGATATCGGAAGACTGCCGACATTGCCGCAGAAAGGAAGAACAGAACGCAAGCGAGCATGTTCAAGCCATCACTGTAGATTTCCTGCCAGACGGCTGGACGACACAAGCTTTTTGACAAGAATAGATGACTGATGAAGACAATAGACCGATCTTCACGGCAAAAGAGGAAGGTCGCCGCCCGGATTGGCAAGATGTCTTTCATGGTTACAAAATGCTGAAAGACTAGTGGGCACAATGGGAATCTCTTACCTTGGAGAACGGATTGCTAAACAGGTCTTGGGAAAGTGCAGATGGACGAGACGTGGTCATGCAGCTGATAGTTTCTCGTAGTAAAGTCAAGTCCGTTTTGAAGGAGATGCATAATGGAACGTCTGAAGGCCATCTTGGCGTTAATAAAACCATTTACAAAATACAGAAGCGATTCTATAGACTTCGTCTTTGCCATGACGAAGAGAAGTGGTGTCGGACATGTAACATATGTGCTGCAAGAAAGCACCCACAAATCAGAAGCAGGAGAAAAATAAGACAGTATAAAATTGGACTGTTATTCGAGAGAATTGCCATAGACGTTACTAGACCTTCCCCAACTTACTGACGATATACGTAAATCGGTCTATCATGGTTATAGGTGACTATTTTACTAAGTAGGTGAACGCCTATGCAATTCCAAATCAGGAGGTTACAACTGTGGCAAAGGCATTCGTTTACAACGTCTATTGCTGTTATGGGATTCCTGTAGAAATTCTTACTGAACAAGGGTGGAATTTTGAATCAAGAGTGTTTAAAGAATTATGCCGTCTACTCGGAATACAAAAGACCAGGACAATGCCTCTACATCCGCAGTCGGACGAAATGGTTGAGAGGTTCAATAAGACACTTGAGCACCACCTGTCGAAGGTTTCTGACGAGAACCAAACAGAGTAGACCAACATATACCATTATTCCTAATGGCATATAGGTCATCAGTACATGACTCAACCAGCATGAATCCAGCAAAAATGGTGTGTGTGGGAGAGACTCGTCTTCCTGGATACTTGATGTTCGGATCATCTGAGACTCAGTCCCAAGAGCCACAGAACTATTCCTCGCAATTGGAAAACCAACTGCGAGAAATATATCGCCTGATAAGAGGACGGCAGAAGATAGCCAGTGATAAACCGGTATATGACAGTCGCAAAGTCTGGGTTTCGAAGAAGGAGATCAAGTTTTGTTGTTCAACCTAAAACGTCGTTGTGGTCGCTCACCTAAACTTTAGACTAACTGGAAAGGACCTTACATTGTGAAAAAGAGAATCAACGATATTGTTTATCGGATTCAACAGGAAGTACAGAGGAAATTTAAGGTCTTCCACCTAGAGTACCTGGCCAACTGTTGCTTCAGAGACGGTTTGCCAGTCCGAAACAAACAGGCTTAAGGTAAGGGGCAGTGAAACGATGAAACCTTTCGAACAACCGAGCTCGTCCTTCCACGTGTTTCTCCGCTAGTCTAGTAGGTGTAGCCACATCATTGACATCATTTCGCCACATTCCCACAGACTTCTGTATACATACTTTTGTTCGCAAAATGCAAGAGATGATATGGAAAAACTTAAAATTACAGATCTGATTAGAACTTCCACAATAGATAATTATCATCTCTGTCCTCTTGTTCATCTCTGTTTTATCCATCTTTTGGCTTTATTATCACATAGTGTTATTAGTACATTATTCCAAAAAGTACTCAAGATCAGCAACAATAAGTTGCGTCATCTAAATCAACTACAGAAACAGTTAATTTCTTACAACCATTTCTTAAAAACAAAATGTTTCGCAAGTATTTAATTGTGCATTTGTTGTTTCAATAAAACTTCTTCCAATAGATGTTGGAAGTGCCTTATGACCAAACTAATGAAGTCAATGTCATTTACTCCTCTTATTCATCGTTTCACTTTCTTATTCATTACTTCAGCTCCCATACGTAATTAAACACGAATTTTGTATGTTGCTCTAAATACTTTGAATTATGTAGATATTTTGTTTTTACTTAAATATTCCATTATGAGAAATTATAAATGACAAGGAACAAAAGTAAATTAAAATAGTATTAGTTATATTTTTTGTGACTTATTTATAAGTTTTCCAGTTTGAATTTTTGACCTAAAAGTCATGCTGTATTACATTCAGACAAAGATATAATGCAAATTACAATTAATACAAAATAATTGATGCTGACATGTCTTTATTATTTCAAATAATCCACAGCAACTCAAGTATCTAGGAAACTCACAAAAGGTATAACCGGTTCACATTTTATAAATGCCTTTAGTTCCGTAAAAAGTAAAATTAATAAATACAAAACACGTAATGTTTTGTAGAAAAATAAGCATGCATTTCGACAGTTCTGATTATCTTATGTCTTTGATCCTCTTTCATCACAAATGAGGATGAAGTGACTTCTCACCATTACTAGTGTTCTAAATTAGAAGAACTCAAAAGGGTACAATGTCATCGGGACTGCATATTGTATGTGTTCCACATATTACACACAGATATTGAATTATTATTTAAATGTTATTGCTCACAGATATTTAAATGTTTATTTAAAATGTTTATTTACATTTTCAAGCTTTTGTCTGAACTATGCAGTAATAATTATTATCAGTGATTAAGATATAGGCTACGGTATTAAAATATACTAACGCTTTAAATTTTATGCTACCACAAAATTTACACAATAAAATTTATACAAAAAATATATAATGCTACCATGTTTAAACCAAACTAAATAATGAATCATTAACACTAATAAATACTTGTATAAGAAAGGCTGAACTAAAGGCGAAAAATATTACTTGACCACTAAGAAACAATTAATCCACCGACTACTGAGTCCAACACATTTTTCTTTCACGCTCCCTGACTTTCGTAATTAGTTGGATGATAAAACCATATCTTGTTATATTAATTTAACAATGACGTTATATTAAATTGTTTCTGATAACAATATATTAACTTATCAAAAATGATCAAATTAGAATAAAGCTGGGTATAGGTGAAAACGTAAATGAGAAAATCTTCCGGTACAAAATGGAGTGGCGGTTACACGTAGAGAGAATAGATCCAACTGTATTTTCAAGAAGAGCCCTTGATTATCATCCAAGGGGGAAGAGAAGTGTGGGAAGACCCCGTAAGCGATGGTTGGATGACTTCCATTGAGACTGGAACAGGCTACTAGCCTAAGCCGTAAAGTATGGACGACGACGACGACCTGTGATGAGAAAAACGTGCGGACTGAAGTGGCACATTGCTTATGCATTAGTCAGAAGTGTTCCAACATGTGATCAGAATGGATGAGCGGGGTGAAGTGACACATCCCCTTTAAGTTTTCTGCATTATTCAGAAGAATTACAAACTTTTATGGCATGGAATACTTTGTGACACATCACTTCTAATTGTCTACAGCAGACAGAAGTATTCCAACTAGTGGCTGTAACTTTACAAGGAATGTAAAGCCTGCACGATGTTGATGACGATGATAATGAGAATGACGACAACCATGATAATAAAGGTGATGATAAATTTAACAACGACGACAAAAAGGATGTGTAACATTTTAAATTCCTACTACACTTTTCCAAAGTAAACTTGTTTCTTGTTTTCAATATGCTAGGAAAGTTTCTTAAAAAAGATACCCAATCCATGTTTATAATAGTTGCTTAATACAGTTGTTGATATTGTACGGTAAATACCTACAATGACTAATAATTTTGAAAACGTTGTGGATAAAAGCAGTGAACGGCATAATTCATCCTTTCTCTTCGGTGCTACTCACGACTCTGTCGTTAGAGTTTTTCAGTAATTAATTTACTGTATGTTTAGGCTGTCATTAAGCAATAAAGTAATTAACACAAAACTAAAAAACCACAGAAATTTTTTCTCAGTAAATATAACATTGTTTGAATTTGAAAATTTATTGTAATTTACTACTAAAACAGAGTGTTTTTCTTGGTGGTAATAACGTCGTAAATATTTAAGATGTGTACTGTACAGTAAAAGTTGTAGTGTCTAAGGGAGAATTGCACTGAGGAGGCTTCCTCACATAGGCTCACTAGTTTACGCTTTACATAGATTTAAAAATAATATTCAAGCTTTAACGTCAAATTTGCATTACATTATTCACTATAATTGAATCTCGTAGACTTGATAATTACAAAACCGCATCTGTCGAGAGATACACTGGAAATGAGGAAGATCAGTTGTTATGTTAATTAATCTATTAAAAATATAAATACATAATTTTTATTACCACCTACCTGCAAAATTTATCTGGGTCCAGGATTCTCGCACGAACGTAAGATGCTAACGTGGTTTATATACGACCACGTATATAGGTTAATGGAATAATTTACGCTATTCATTTCGAAGAGAATTAAATTCTTTTAATAGGTAATTATTTCAATGTTATACTGTTATTTTCCAATAAAAACTTATCAAATTAAATTAAAATTTTCGTACATTTCTGGTAACACATCTTATATTTTCATACTTAAATTATACTACTTACACCTATGAAGACTGCCCAGTCTGCTCTCTCTCTCTCTCTCTCTCATTCTTATTAGAAAAACCCCCGTCAAATAGATATATACCCCATGATTATTTCTTTAATGAACCCCTTAATACATTGTGAAATACCCCACTGCCGGCAACGTGGTGTTCACTCGAGCTCGCGATTTCGCATTTTGTATTTAATTGTATGTCCGAAATAGATGTGGATGTTCTTTTAAATATTAAAGACTCCCGCCACTGTCACATTACTGTTCTGTTAATTCACTTTTTTTATTCAGAAATTGATAAATTTTTGAAGAGAGCCCCATGGGGCAGATATGCCTGGCCGGACACCGTCTCAACGAGAACTGCCAAGAGCGTCTCCACGCTCACTGCCAACTAGATTGCGTCTCCCACGGTGGAAAACAATACCTGGTACTTCTTCGCCACTGTTGTGTCCCATTCAACACACGTAGTTGTTTGTGTGTTTGCCGTGGATGATATTCGGTCAGCACTAGTTGACGTCACGAAAGGGGCTGGTCTTAGACTCACATCCGTCGTTTTGATACCATGAAGCGAATAAAACTTTCGCCTCATAGCCATTTTGAGTTTACTGCAGTAGCGTCGTCTGCGCACCTGCTTGTTGGTGCGTGCGGACGCGAACGTCACACAAATGTAAAGTTCTTAGAAATGACGCTTGGTACATTCTTTGGTAACGATTTCACAACTGATATTGCGTATTGTTCCTTTGTTAGCTCACTGTTCATTTCAAACACGTGGACTGGTCACAGATGGAAATTATATTTATGAATATTTTTTACTAAACCCCAAAAATTTAATAAAATAAAATCCCTCCAAATTTTATACGTTACAATACCCCCCCCCCCCAATGAGATATCTTCTGCCGAAACAGAAGAAATCTCATTGCTAAAACCCCTAAGAGGACCGGTGAGGATATGGTGCCAACAACCCCCTTTAGCTCTTATACTTCATGGGTAAACAACCCCCCTGGCTCGGCGACTATGGCCGCATCTGAACGAGATCACTGGACTTCTCTGTACGAGATCCCAACACCGTAAAATCGAACGGACACGCACCACAGCGCACCTCACCTTCTAACATGCCACCCCTAAATCCAACCCCTGGTCTTATCTCATGCCAGATCCTCAACCGATATGTTCCCCCTTATCATGCACACTGGGCTGCCTTTAGCAGTTACTGGGCTCGCACACACTTATAACTACATCCTATTAAAATTATTGTTAATTTGAAAACAACTACATTGAACATTTATTAACCATGAACTTCCTTATCCTAACATGTGATTATACATATACCCTAACCAATACAATTCAATAAAAAAACTATTAATACACACAAACAATAATATAATCAAAATTCAAAGCATCAATTAGATGGCAGGCACAAAATCAAAAAAAAAATTTTTTTCAAATTCAAAAAAAATTTTTAATTTATCAAAATACATTTTTTCTCAATATTGAAATTATTTAAAATAATTCAAATTAATTAAAAGCAAAATCGGCATTACTTCATTGCCAAAACGGGTCTAGTATAGAACATCACCCATCAGCTGATCAAACTGGGTCAAGTCAAGAACCTTGACCTACATAAGTTATACCTAAGTTACAACAGAAAATACATTGAACCTCTTTAAAATTCTATCTTTAAACACACAAAAACATAATAAAATAAAACATTTAAAATAACAAAATATTATTATGATTAACAATCAAATTGATATTTAAATTACCCAGAATAAACATTTTAAAACTTTACATTATTTTCAAACTCTATCAAAAATTTTCACTGGTTTCAATCAAAATTTTATATTTTTACTATAAATCTCTTTATTTAATAATCTCATTCTCCATTTGTTTGAGTGATTTAATTATTTATAATCATTTGATTTACAACTTGATATGTATACACATATAATCTTTACCTCTTTGACTGTAATACCACTAACAGTTTAACTATTATGACACCCATCTCTATCAAACAATCTCTACAACCAACTTACTATTAAACTCAATTCGCCTCATTCTACTCTTTATAAGAAAATTACTTTCTACCCCTTTGTACTCAGGATGTGTGTTTTCCCTTCCCAAAAGCTCATTCCCTTATGTTGGTTCCCGGACACCCCCTAGGTAACCCTTTCCGGCGCCAATCGGTCCCTTTCCGTCCCAACCCTTTTGTTGCGGACTCCTACACTACACTATCCCCGCTTACAAAATTACCATCCCCAAATTATCACTCTTATTACCTCACTTCAACTACAAAATAACATCATCATTTATTTATTACATCAATATATCAATCATTACTCTACATATATTCCCCATAACTACTGTATCAACATCAATACTTCTCAAATTCTACATCATTACATTTATTCATATAATCTTTTCATCTCTATCACCACTTCAAATTCAACTTGGACTGATCTACATGTCCCAACAAAATACTAATCACCCAAAATCTATCTTTTACTATTTTTCACAAATCATTTAAAATTCTTAAATATATCAAATTATTTTCATCATTAAAATAACACTTTAACACATTATCATCATACTGAACATTAAATACCTTGGAAATTAGTAAACAATTTATCAGTGACAGTCCACTACTGATCAGCTGATTTGCTTAGCAAGGCGAATGACCTCACTGCAAACACATTTTAAAATTATGTACATTATATGAAATACATATTTTTATCAATCCTTACAGCTAGCCTACTACACATCATTGTTTCCCCCTGCTCTGATTCTGGTGCAATTATGTAAGCCGCCTGCCGGTCGGTCTAGGTATTTACTTCGTTATAAACACAGTTCAAACTTACACAAATTACATAAAACACATATTTTTATCAATTCTTACTTCTAACACAATAAAATAATACATTTCTAAAACAGAATGAACACAGTATACTGAATGTATGAACACCTATTTATCAAAGCATAATACAAGCATTTTATTAGTGCAAAAGTTGATTTATCATTTTACGTTATGAAATTTAAATTCGTTGCTCCCTTGAGCAACCCCCCATCCACACACACTATTGTAATTTCTGTTGGACTGTGGCGCCCATGTGCGTTCACAAGGACGGCATAGTTGGAGGAATTGAACATCTCCTTGTCCTTGCTTCAGCTTTACATTTTAAAGATTTTTAGATATCGACGTATCTTCGTTTATAGTAACAAGCCCTTAAAACGGGTCTACCACCTGGCTCTGCTGTCCCTACTCGGACAGAGTAGCAGCCGCTGTTCCATAGTTTCTGGATTTCCCCTAGTTTCACCCCCCTGTTAATTTCTAGTATAAACCAATTTCAAACCAGCTATGATCAAGGGACTTGATTATGGCCATAACTGACCGCTAGCCAAAACCACGATTAGTGCTGGTAAGGCAGTAATCGCCCGAAAAGTCGGGGAAATCAAACTCTACCTTCATGCATGTTATACTCGTCATTACTCTGCACGGCACGAAAGTCTATCAGGGTACAATATACAATTGTACAAAAAGGTGTGCCGCGCATTTTCGCCACTTTGGCCTCCGATGGAGGTAACACTCCCTGTTACGCCCAACCCATTCCGCTATCTACTGGGGCACATGCCACGCCAGCAATACCCCAGCATACTAATAGCTAAATTAAATCTTTATATAAAACATGCTAATATGAAATTTTCATTAACTCTTTTATCCATCAACATTTAAATCATTCATCACCTTCTACAATTAAATTTCTTAAAATTTTCAAATTTATTATTAACATTTATTTTATACTATATTTCAGTTATTATTCCCTTTTAAATTATTATCTCACGTTATTTTCATTATTGAACGTAAAATTTTTTCAATTGAGTCAAACATCTGTAAACATTTTATTATCTCTGACTTGTATGATAAAATTTATACTTACAGTACGTTATTCAACTATTGACATAAACACAAAATATACACACCATACACACCAATAACTCCACGTAACCTCTGAAACATTTAACAACAGTCTTATTTCATACAAAACAATTTACCATTTATTTATTAATTAATTATCACATTCACAAATCGTAAAATCATTTAACTCCATTAGAAAATTCAATTATATAACCTTTGAATCAATCAAAAATATTTAAACATTTCAGCTTATTTTAATTAAATTAATTATTAAAAATACAAGTTCCATTGCTATCACAACAATTACAATTCGCTAATTACTGTCTTCAAAATTAATTTTGTTATTTATTTAGATTGCAAAATATTAATATTATTATTACAACAATTACCTACATACACATTGTTTACCTAACATTTTCCAATACACACAATTAAATTCACTAAACATTTATTTACAAATCTTCATCATTATTATTCAGTTATATCACACTTCAATGTCCAAGGTTGCGAGGTCAAAACCGTAAAACAAAGTATTTAAAATTGTCCATTTATTGTTTTACCATTTACCCTCCATCGTCAAAAATTAATCTTTGTTTCAAATAACAATTTTCAATTTCAGTTACACACATATGGCTAGCTTGTGTGTCATAACCATAAAAATCAAATTCATTCGTTTTATCACAATAATCATGAACCAAGTCAACATAAGGTATTTCTGTCAAGTCTCCGTTAGTAATTATATTCATTATCGGGTCAGTTATTTCTTCATCATAAATTAAATTATTATTATTTAAACATATATCATCAAAATAATCTCCACTCTTTATTTTAACAGATAAGTAATTCATATCTTATAGTTTTTACCTTATTTCCTTTCCATCTTGCGACTTCGTTATATGTCATACACGACATGTTTCGGGAAACATGTTCACATCTTCAGGTTTAAAAACTTTTCGTTCTCACATGAAGAACTTGTCAACGTAAATAAAAACTTTTACTAACATAATTAAAAACACACTACATTAATAACGTACCGCGCGAAGAATCAGTGCGCACTGTTCGGGTTCATAATCGCAACTGTTGATTTCTCATTCGTCTATAATCTGATAAACATGTTGTAACGCAGTATCGTACAAGCTGTTCGAGTTAAACGACAATTGATCGTTGAGCACTAGGTTTTTTTGTGTTCTCGATGCTTTGTAGATTTCGAATTCTTCTAAAATGGTTTCAAATTTTTGGCGCAACTAGTGTATAATATAATGCTCAAACACATGAACAATATAAACGGTAACATTAAATTTACTATGGAAACAGAGACATATAATAGCTTAAATTTTATGGACGTATGCATCAAGAAATGCACCGATTCTTTTAAATTTGGGATATACAGAAAACCCACAACTACAGACATGGTTATTCATGCAGATTCATATCACCCATACACACAAAAATTGGCTTCCTTCAATGCTTTCGTACACAGATTATTGTCATTCCCACTAAGCCAAGAAGACCTGAAGGAAGAGATAAACACTGTCAAAGTCATTGCCGTAAGGAATGGATATAAAGACACAATAATAGACAAACTAATTCGTAAACACAAATCCAAAGCAAATAAAGTGATTATATCTAATAATACAGAGAACGCTTTCATCGCGACTGAATATACTAATCTTCTTCCACACATTATAAAAAACGTATTAAAAAAACTAAACATTAATGTATTTTTTAAAACCACGAATAACTTGCGGAATTTCTTCAGACATAATAAACATTCAGAACTTGAAAATAACTCGGGTGTGTATAAAATTGTGTGCGATGATTGTGACATGTTTGACATTGGCCAGACAGGGAGAAAATTTAAAGATAGATTTCGTGAACACATACCGAAGGGCAGCATTAGATATACTACCTCCAACTTCGCGTTACATTTGATTAATAATAACCACAGATACACTAGTTGCGCCAAAAATTTGAAACCATTTTAGAAGAATTCGAAATCTACAAAGCATCGAGAACACAAAAAAACCTAGTGCTCAACGATCAATTGTCGTTTAACTCGAACAGCTTGTACGATACTGCGTTACAACATGTTTATCAGATTATAGACGAATGAGAAATCAACAGTTGCGATTATGAACCCGAACAGTGCGCACTGATTCTTCGCGCGGTACGTTATTAATGTAGTGTGTTTTTAATTATGTTAGTAAAAGTTTGTATTTACGTTGACAAGTTCTTCATGTGAGAACGAAAAGTTTTTAAACCTGAAGATGGGAACATGTTTCCCGAAACATGTCGTGTATGACGTATAACGAAGTCGCAAGATGTATAGGAAATAAGGTAAAAACTATAAGTTTTATTTCAATAACGCGACTTGGAGACCATAATCACAAATTATGAATAATTCATATCATTTAACATCTCTTTCAACTCATTATAATCTCTCTTTAAATTATATAATTCTATCTCTTTATCAACACACAATTCTCTATCTAACTCTCTCTCATCATAACACCCTATCATACTTTTAACATCATTCCACACAGAGGGTACTAACTTATACAAAAACGGGAAACAACTTAAATCTTCCATTAACACGGGACTCTTGCCCTTCAAAAACAACACTTGTGAACACCCTGGTTCATCAATAATACGGGGAAAATTTACCCTCTGCCCCCATTCTACCACTATACTATCTTTCCACTTTCTCCTCTCTGACTCATAAACACACATTAACATTTCATTATTACATTCTACAACTTCATCAGTACTCTCACTATTTATTTTCAACGTATCACTCTCTGATACTACTTCTTCAACTACATTACTCTTCTCAATATTATTTTTATTATTTTCGACATCATCATTATCATTTGTTGCCTTATTCTCTAGTACCACATTTTTATACATATCATTATGATTTTCATTTGTCTTACTCTTGTTTGTATTCATCACATCCACTCCCATTCTCTCAATACTCTGTTCTAAGTTATTCAAACTATTTTTTATTATTTCATTAGTGTTTTCAAAACGTCTATTAATTTCTCGAATATTATTTTTTAATTCATCAAATTTGTTATTCTGTATATTGAATTTAGCGTCAGAATCACTCTTCTGTTCTTTATTTTGTTCTAAGATTAATTGCAACATATTCATTACGTCATTATTGAATTGGATGTTACATTTTGTTGAAGTCGGGGTCAATTGCACGCCCGAATCTTCAGTTACATTGCTTTGATCGGTTAAATTTAACTCTACTTTATCTTAGCTCGCACTTGGAGTCGAATGTATTTCAAAATTACTCATGTTTGACTCATCAAAATTTTCGACACTAGTCGTTTCATTTATGTTGCTTTCGTTATCTGCCATCTCTTAATTTTTATACTTGATACTTATTCATTTACTCTAATTAATTTCCTTTATCATAATACAATTTTGATCTTGTCAATTGTGCGTAAATGACGCATTTTTACTTCCTTACTCCAACCTTAAAACCACGCTTGCATCTTATTTGTAGTGCGGTTTTTACTTTAAATTTTTTACTTATAAAAACTGTCCCCATTCAGAAGCCATTGTTATGTTAATTAATCTATTAAAAATATAAATACATAATTTTTATTACCACCTACCTGCAAAATTTATCTGGGTCCAGGATTCTCGCACGAACGTAAGATGCTAACGTGGTTTATAGGTTAATGGAATAATTTACGCTATTCATTTCGAAGAGAATTAAATTCTTTTAATAGGTAATTATTTCAATGTTATACTGTTATTTTCCAATAAAAACTTATCAAATTAAATTAAAATTTTCGTACATTTCTGGTAACACATCTTATATTGTCATACTTAAATTATACTACTTACACCTATGAAGACTGCCCAGTCTGCTCTCTCTCTCTCTCTCTCTCTCATTCTTATTAGAAAAACCCCCGTCAAATAGATATATACCCCATGATTATTTCTTTAATGAACCCCTTAATACATTGTGAAATACCCCACTGCCGGCAACGTGGTGTTCACTCGAGCTCGCGATTTCGCATTTTGTATTTAATTGTATGTCCGAAATAGATGTGGATGTTCTTTTAAATATTAAAGACTCCCGCCACTGTCACATTACTGTTCTGTTAATTCACTTTTTTACTTGAAATTGATAAATTTTTGAAGAGAGCCCCATGGGGCAGATATGCCTGGCCGGACACCGTCTCAACGAGAACTGCCAAGAGCGTCTCCACGCTCACTGCCAACTAGATTGCGTCTCCCACGGTGGAAAACAATGCCTGCTACTTCTTCGCCACTGTTGTGTCCCATTCAACACACGTAGTTGTTTGTGTGTTTGCCGTGGATGATATTCGGTCAGCACTGGTTTACGTCACGAAAGGGGCTGGTCTTAGACTCACATCCGTCGTTTTGATACCATGAAGCGAATAAAACTTTCGCCTCATAGCCATTTTGAGTTTACTGCAGTAGCGTCGTCTGCGCACCTGCTTGTTGGTGCGTGCGGACGCGGACGTCACACAAATGTAAAGTTCTTAGAAATGACGCTTGGTACATTCTTTGGTAACGATTTCACAACTGATATTGCGTATTGTTCCTTTGTTAGCTCACTGTTCATTTCAAACACGTGGACTGGTCACAGATGGAAATTATATTTATGAATATTTTTTACTAAACCCCAAAAATTTAATAAAATAAAGTCCCTCCAAATTTGATACGTTACACAGTAGAATTGAACGGAGACATAAAATAACATCTTGGTCCTTTGGAAGGCTTTCGAGGGCTATAAAAGTCTTTCTTAGTCTTAATCTCTCACATTCATGTTTCGTAATGGTATCCAAGTCACTTTTGTATAATAGTAAGTGATTACCTTGTATGCGGTCCGCCGTGTGACTTCTCAAACTTGGTTAACGTTACGCGTTTCAAGGCATATGCCTCATCATCAGACGTTTAAAAAACCAAAAACACACATATCACACAAAACTGCGTTTGTCAAGAAATAAAATTGCAGAAACAAGCATATTATGTGCACGTGATGTAGGGTGCGCACCCGTTCAGGTATTGTCTGCTACTGATTGGAACTCGTTGAGCAGTCTCAAAGCAGTATCATACAGGCGGTTAGATACAAAGTTCAATTGTTCATTCAGAACAAACTCGCGACTGCTATCATTATTATATGCATTATAAATTTCCAGCTTCTCCAAGGCATTAATAAATCGGCCCTTGTTGCATATATGCAAAGGCATTAGATTAGACTTAAAATCTGTATAATTGTGATTGTGTTTGATCAGATGACGAGTGTAATTAGATTTTATATAATTGTAATTATGTGTCTTTTTTGGTAAGTGTTCACGGAAGCGTTTGTAAAAACCTCTTCCGGTCTGACCTATATAGAAGCTGTTACAATCATTACAAACCAGTTTATAAATGCCTGTTTTTTCTTCAATAGGTAAGGGCAGTTAAGGTCTAAGTATATTAATCAGTTTATTATTGGTTCTAAAAGACATAGCATAACCAATATTGTTCATCACTGAAGACAAAATTTTGGCATGATGTATGTGTATTTCGCAGATATAAATTTACACATTGAGGCGGAGGCGGCTATTAAGACTATTCCGAATCCTATATTCCTAAGAACAAAAGAAAGAAATGGAATGAGGCAGATATGGTAAAAGCAACTTGTGCTGTCCGAGAAAAAAAATGGGGACTCTAAAAGCAGCAAAAACATTTAACGTACCTTGTACGACCTTACAGTCCCTGAGCAAAAGAAGTGACATTTCTCCTTCTAAAGCGGTTTTAACGAAAATTTGAAGAAAACCTGTTTTAGGACATGAACTTGAAAAACAGTTAGTAGCCTACTTACTTAATATTGAAGAAAAATTTTTTGGATACACGGGTGGAGATTTGCGCCGAATGGCATACCAGTTAGCTGTTCGGAACGGCAAAGAACACCCATTTAAATCTGAAGAGGCTGGTAGATCTTGGGTAGATCTCTTTCTACAACGCCATAAAGAACAATTATCTTTGCGAAAACCATTTGGAACATCTTTTTCACCTTCCTTGGGGTTTAACAAGGAAAATGTTCACACGTTTTTTAAGCTATTAGAAGAAGCCTATGCGAAACACAAGTTCCCTGCTAAAAGAGTCTACAATGTAGATGAAACCGGGCTAACCATTGTCCAAAGTAAAGTTCCTCAAGTCATCGGGAGGAAGGGAAAGCGGCAAATTGCTGCATTAACATCTGCAGAGAGAGGTTCGACAATCACAGTAGTTGCCTGCATGAGTGCTTCCGGACATTTTGTTCCGCCCTTGGTTGTTTTCCCAGAAAAACATGAATAACCACCTCATGAAAGGACCTCCTCCAGGGACGGTTGGCGTTGTTTATCCCTCGGGCTGGATTCAGTCCAACATCTTCACCAATTGGTTCTCACACTTTGTAGAAAAAGTGAAGCCTTCAGACCAATCTCCAGTGTTGCTTCTTTTAGATGGCCATTACAGCCACGTCCGAAATGTTGACCTCCTTGAGTCAGCTAGAGAAAATCATGTAACGATTGTGTCATTGCCACCGCATTGCTCACATAAACTCCAACCTTTAGATAAAACCTTTACGGGTCCCTTAAAGAGCTATTATAGCAAAGAAATAAGGTAGTGGCTCCGTCATTCAGAAGGACCAGTGACCCCATACGACATGATGGAGCTCTTTGGTAAGGCTTATTTAAAAGTACAGACAGGAGAAATTGCAGTTAATTGTTTCAAGGCCACTAGGATTTATCCCCTAAACAAACACATCTTCACAGATGATGATTTTATATCATCAGAAACTGATTCTGCAAAGACTTGCAGCTCTAACATTAGGCCAGAAAAAAACAGCGAAGAGCATTCTACTTTACCAGCTAACCTGGCCAAACCTGGAAAGTCCAAGCCACCTCACCTCCTACGCCTCATGAGCAACAGGCAGGGACCTCAAAAACTGTGAGTCCTTATGAAATCGCACCTCTTCCTACAATTAAAAAGAAGAAGAGTAACAGAGGTCGTAAGGCGGTAGGGTCTTGCATTATAACTGGGACTCCATACAAGAACGCGTTGACTGACTCATTGGAGGAAGCAGATACACAAAAATCTAAAGCAAAGAATGTAAAGAAGAGATTGAACTTTGAAGAGAGCACAAACAATGACTCAAAGAAATATAAGAAAATTAAAGTTGACAAAAAAACAAGAAAAGTCAAAGGAAAAGGACGGAAGAGATCGAGTTCAGATTCAGAAGATTCTCAAGGTGTGACTTCTGAACTCAACACTGTAGATGACGATTTAAGTGACTTGGATATCCTTGCCAGTTAAAGCAAACCGGAAGATGATGACGCTGTTTGCATGTTTTGTGAGGGACGTTTCTCTAATGACACGAGGGGGGAACTGTGGATAATGTGTTTCATGTGTTCAATGTGGGCCCACAACGAGTGTGCGGGTGCCGAAAAAGATAATTATATCTGTGACTTTTGTAAATAAATTGAATAAGGCGTCTTTTCGAATAACTTAAAGTTAAGATTTAGGCTAGGGCTACTGCAGTTTTTTGTTTTTTCTTTTACAAGTTAAATGAGTTTCTTTTTTGATTAGTAAAACATAACTCTGGATGTGAGTTAACGATCTAAATATAAGTACAATATTAGTTTACGCATAGTCTGATTTGTAAGTAAGTAAAATATTTAATTTAGGTAATCTTTTCTAGTGACTTAAAACGGAAATTTTATTCTTTTTATATTTAAGTTGATAAAAACACTTGGAAAAATACTTAAAACATTAAGTATAAGTGCTTTACTATACTATGAGTTCCATTTTTTGTTCAGAAAATGAAGCATTGTACTCAATAAACATTAGTTTATGGAGTTTCAAGTGTTTTCTTCAGTGTTCCTGCAAATTTTTAGTGGTAGCCCAAATTTAGACCCCACTTGCAAAATCAGCAATTTTGACAAAACTTTTTTGAAAAATTGTTTAAAAAATATTATTAAAGATTTTGACAAAATAACGATGGAATCTAAGAGAAAACCTTCCAATCTGGGATTTGTGATGGGTTTTATGAAATTCACTTCTCTAGAATATGATATATGGTGGAAAATATAAATGGTAGCCCAAATTTGGACCTTCTCCTCTAATATTACTCCAAATAATCGTAATTTTATTTACATATGTTCTATTTCTTAATAAGGAATTAACTATTTTGAATACTCGTGAGATGTAAATACTTACATTAGAGCGTTACAAGTACGATGTTACGTATATTAAATCACTTGCAACACTAATTTATAAAAGCGCTAAGTTTTCATAGAAAAGTTTCCTTTGTTGGCAGCTGCTACACAAATACTAATTTTGGATTCTTGTAATTTTTGTAGACGTTCCTCTGCGCCCGAGACAGTTACTTGTTTTGCTGTGGGGGTACGGGAATGTCAGCAGACAACAAACTCCCATACCAGGTAATGCAGCCAGCAATCTTTGAAGGCTAATTCAGAAAAAAGTAAATTAGAAAGTTTTACTGCTGGAATAGATTAAAAATGGTGAAATTTATGACTCATTAACAGTTGCATATAACGTTCGTGGAACAATAGACTCAAATTAGGGTGTAAAGGGGTAAACATCTGGGTGCATATCGACAAAACTACGCTATGCATTCTTAAAGCATTCGTAACGAATACGAATTTAAAGTCGAAGTGTGACTTATGACAATATGAAGGATTGTACGATCAACAGTGGTGGTTTGTTAAATTTAACCCTAATGTGCTCTTCTCTTAATTCTTATATTTAAGTTGACTTACTCAATAATTAAATTGCAAATAAATGTTAATTTACATATTAAAAGAGATTTTTTTAATTAGATCTGTTCATTTTATGTGTGACTAAAAAACATTGGTCGTCTCATGGTAAAAATGCTGAAAACAAATAATATTGCCATTTCGAGTAGGTTATTGCAGCCCATAAAAAACATAAAAACGACTTACTTTAAATCCCATTTACAATATTACAGTTGCAGTCAGGGTAATCAATCAGATCAAAATTTCGGTGTTCAAACAATCTCCGTTCCCATGACATTTGTATAGAAACCATATCTAAAAGTATAAAGGATATTTAAATAACAATACTTCGATGAAATCAATAATAAAACATCGTGTCAAATTGTGCAAAAATAAATTATACTTATCCTGTACATTTAAAAAATTTCAAATAGTTTTCATCTATCACACACAGTAAAGTAATTAAAACAGAATTATCACTGGTGCACACCACTATAGAAAAATTATTCCGATCTGACGATGGGCTGAGAAGCTTGAAAGCGCTAATCGGAATAATTTTTTTATAGTGGTGTGCAACATTGATAATTCTGTTTGTGATTATAACCACTAACACAACTTTCTTAATTAAAATAATTAAGCGAAGGAAGGCTGTTAGATGTGGAAAACTGTTAAAACATCGCCTAATTCAAAGTCGCAACACTTTTGAGAAAGAAAGTCGTTTAAAATGTGTCTCTCATTACAGAAAATGACACTTAATGAGGCATTTGACTATTACAGTACAAATAGGACTAAACAAAGGTCCGGTTTTTTGTTGGGATGACTCCTTATTGGGCAAGCTTAGTCGCAATTTCTTTTTCTGTGCAGTTCAGCGGGTCACTGCACACTACAACCCCGTTTGTAGTGTACAGGGTAATTTGAGGAACGACTTTTACTTCTATGTCTTCTATCTTCTGCAGTTTAAGTAACCTCGAACCCTGTTGATCGTTTAGGGTGTTGACAAGTAGTCCACCTGCGGCTTTTCTGATTTCCTGTACGTCCAGCGCAACCGGTTACAGCTTTTTCCAATAAGGAAGGGACTGACTTTCGTGAAGTCACCTTCCTTCCGTCTTACAACAGGATACCTCGGCACCGCCGGCAAAGTGGTAGAAGATGTCACGAATCTTTCAGGGTCAGCAGAGAAGAAATGTCTCCTTCCCTTCACCCTCAGAGGGAGACCTTTTCTGGGCGAGGTTTTTATGGGACTCCTCAACTATACAATTATTTTGATAAATTCAAATTTTGTTCCCACGAGTACCGGGGAAGTAACAGACCACCGCTGCAGAGCCCTTGAGACCACGGCTAGGACTAATTACAATAGGGTCCTTCCTGGTCCCCTGAGGCCACCGTTCGATACTCACTAACGTAGAGCCATCCACCCAGTGCCACGATTCATTCCACCGTAGGTTATGATGTGTTTTCAAGCGGTACACACAACCTTGTCAAACTCCCTTACCAGTATTCTCTTAGCAAGCTAAAGAGTAACAGCTATTTTCCGCCCTCCAAGAGGCTAAGGTATTGTAGGCCGGGCGTAGGGTTGGTTTGCTTGGTGGGGCATTATTATTATTATTATTATTATTATTATTATTATCATTTTACTATTATTATTATTATTATTCCATCTCACCCGTTGAGGAAAACACCTTATGTAAGTTCTGTTACGTAATGCGGACTTAACCGAAACTCATAACCGAACGAGAATACTATTTCTCGCGGCCAATGTGCCTCTTAGTCACGATGGACGTCAAAAACTCGTTTAACTAAGCAAAATGGAGAGGTTTGCTTGACGCTTTGGAGCATAAGTTTCGGATACCCAGATACCTGTTTTGGATCATTAGAGTTAAGCCCGAAGCACACCGTGATTAGTTAGAAACTGTGATATGAAATAATTAATCTTGCCGTTTTTACAATTAGTCTAACTGCTTTATAACCATAGCGGTCCATTTTCCCTGTCACTGAACCATATGACTCCTGGCCTCCCTGTGTGCTTGTACATTATCTACTTTGGTCTTCCTCCTGTGTCAGCAGATTGATTGGAATTATTCCCGTGACGACAAGAATCGCGGACTCCGAAACCGCGCGGTAGGAGAAAGCCACTCTGAGCGCGCCACTTCGCTGCCCTGCTGACGTGCGTCGTCTGTGTTTCTCGAGCGAGTTCATCATGCCACATTTCTGTACCACAAAGTAGTATTGAGTGCGTAACTGACATCAGCAATTATAGCTTTTGGCCTGCTGGTTTAGCCAAATTCTACTCATCGCCGTGGTCACAGTTGCAGCCTCATCAGCCGCCCGTTTTATTTGTGGCGAAAACTTAAGCTTTGTGTCCAGCAGAATTCCCAAATACTTAATCGCGGCTTTTGTCTGCACAGTTTCTTCCCCGACTTGCATAGGCAAGATATTGAGCAGATGTCTCTTTGTAATTAGCACGATCTCTGTTTTGTCAGCTGCCAGTTTTAAGCCGTAGTCTGTCATCCAGGAACTCACTCGTCGCATAACTTGCCTTAATCTCATCTGACCCAGCTCTACATCTCGTGTTCTAATAACCGCTGCAATATCATCAACGTACCCCACTAAGAATGCATTTTCAGACATGTGCATCAGATGAATGCCACAATGTGAAGCATTCCACAGGTCTGGCCCAAGAATTGGTCCCTGAGCTGCCCCTGCTGTGACTTCTACAATCCGCCATCTTGCTGCAGTATTTTAAAGTGATGTCCTGTCTCTTAGATAGGCCTAATCATTTTCCAAACAGTTTCTTTATAATAAGCCTTATTGACGTTACCAGATCAGCTCAACTTTTTACCTTGGCGGGTGCATCCTTCCATCTTTGTGTTGTCTTTGTGTCACTTTGCCTACAACCGGTAGTACAGCGATGACGAAATCTAACGAATATTTCAGTTGCTAAATCGTTGAATACATAATATAGATCCTGTTGCTGAAGCTTACTATCTGATATCTGTTCATTGACATTTATTTAAAGACTCAAAAATAAAAAATTATTCATTTAAAAAGCCATTTAGACCAAAAAAATACTTCTGTTATAATATAACAAGCTTTAGTAAAACCATCTTTTCATATATAGGTCTATACATAATGTGTGAGTGAGTGAGTGAGTGAGTGTGTGTGTGTGTGTGTGTGTGTGTGTGTGTGTGTGTGTGTGTGTGTGTGTGTGTGTGTGTGTGTGTGTGTGTGTGTGTGTGTGTGTGTGTGTGTGTGTGTGTGTGTGTGTGTGTGTGTGTGTGTGTGTGTGTGTGTGTGTGTGTGTGTGTGTGTGTGTGTGTGTGTGTGTGTGTGTGTGTGTGTGTGTGTGTGTGTGTCGGTGCAGAAGTCAATAACCTCTGGTAACTTGTAACACAGCACATGTATGCATGTAAAGTAATTTAGCTTTAGGCCTATTTAGGCGAGTTTATCAGGAACTAAACAGCAAATTGTAAGTTTCTAAGAACGTAATGGAAAATTCAGTTAACGGCAGTTGACAATTTACTTACATCACAAGTGCTCACATTTCTCTTCGGAATTGCTGTTGCGTCTGTCACTAGCATCCTCTTGTAGAACTACAAAAACCGACAAGTTACACTTTCAGTCCACAGAGGACATTTCCTATTTGTCTTGGCTGAATATCCTGCTAGAAGTAGCTTTTTACAATATACTGTTTCCCGTTAACACATACTAGGGACCAACTTGGAGTTGTTTCTAAAGACGTTCAGTCATAAGCATTCCTAATCAGGTATAAATGAAGCGAGATATAACTTATTCTCGTCATTAGTCCTCTATCCTACAATAATGTTTTCAATATTTCTCTCCCCGCAAGCAGCACACGTTTTTACTTATAGGTAGGTAGTACAAAAAGTTAAACATTATTTTCAATAAATTGTAATAAATGAGTTAACAATGTATTTTGAGGCTGTACACCGGCTGATCACTACACTTAGTATTTATTACAATTTGTCCTCTCGTTTGGCATGCCTTCACATAACAGCAATGGCAAAATACATCCTTTTTATTTCAGTTGAAATACAAACTAAACTAGTTTAGTTTAAATTTCAGTTGAAATTTATAAACTAATAATTTTAAAAATATAATAATACATTTATCAGAAACCAATTTTTTTTATAAAAAGTTAGTGTAAATAGGTAGGTAATTTTTATAATAAACGCTATTCAAAGGTTAATATTACAACCTAGGCATTTGAAGCGACTTATTGGCACCATCCAAACAAATCTTGGATCGAATCGTGTCCTTCCCAAAGAATCTTAGCTTTGCATTTAGGAATTAACTTTTGCAGTTTTTTCGTATCAGATAGAGCTATAGATAGAGGTATCTCTCTATAGCTCTTCTTTACTAGTTGCAATTACCACCTGATCGTCAACCAAACCAATGCATTAACTACCACGTTCTCGTAGAACACAATTACCCCTGTAACTCAAGGCACAAATGAAACAGGATAGGAGACATACCACAACCCTTTCTTACTAATTGACTTACTAGAATCAGTTTAGTAACGTCGTCATTACCGCATACCGTAACCCTATGTGAGCTTTAAATACCTACCACTATCTGCTCTGGGAACCCCCATTTATAACTAATGCCCACAACATAGTACTAACAACTCTAACAAAGGCTCTGCTACAAACAACAAAAGCCTTATGGGTTTCTTAACATCTGTTATGTTTTTCATATACTGCAGAGAGCCAACCCACAGGGATTGATTTCAAATGATACCTATTATCGAGTGATATTCTTTTGAGTACTTTGCTTGCAATTCTTAATATCTATTACCATCTGCTTGTCTACAGGGTGATTAAAAAAGAACTTAACAACTTTGAAAGTATACAGAAATTTATTCAAATAACTTACGGAGTCGGATGAGATGTCATTTCGGAAGCAAAACACATCAAGTTTTGACTCACGCAGTCCATTAATACCGAATACACCCACCAGTAGCGCTGTCACCATTGTTGTTGAAAATGGCTACATTTAGTGGTGCGGAACGTGCTCGCTGTGTGTTTTGGTTTCACGATACGCAATCAGCAACTGCAACGTAAATTCCGTACGGAGTATGGTAGGGAGCCTCCTAGTAGGCCTACAATTTACTCTTGGCACCAAACCTTCGTTGAGACTGGTTGTTCTGTACGACATGCAAAATCACCAGGACGTCCACAAGTTCCTGAAGCTGCTGTGGAACAACTCAGAGAAAACTTTTCCCGTAGTCCTAAGAATCAAATAGACGTGCGTCACGTGATAATGTCATTCCACAACCGACTGTTTGGCGCGTATTACGTAAACGCTTGCACTTGAAGCCATACAAACTAACCATGGTTCAACACATTAGGCCTGCAGATGAAGATAAAGTCGCTCGCTAGCAATTTTGTGTGGAAATGTTTTATAGAATTGCAGACAACGAGACATTCCTAGATAATGTAATTTTTAGTGATGAGTCAACGTTTCACATCAGTGGCAAGGTGAACACCCATAACTGCCGAATATGGGGTAGTGAAAACCCCCATGAAACCTTGCAGCATATTCGTGATAGCCCTAAAGTCAATGTTTTTTGTGCCCTTAGCAAACAAAACGTGTATGGCCCGTTCTTCTTCCAGGAGGCAACCATAAATGGTATCGAGTATCTGGATATGCTAGAAAATTTCCTAATTCCTCAGTTAGACGAGGATGACCAAGATGGACGCCTTTACTATCAGCAAGATGGGGCACCACCTCACTACCGCGTAGAAGTCCGAGATTTTCTTGATACCCGATTCCCAGGTCGGTGGATTGGTCATGCAGGTCCAATTGCATGGCCACTCGCTCCCCAGATTTGACACCGGTAGATTTTTTTTTTTTTGTGGGGTTTCATTAACGATCGGGTTTTTGTACCACCTTTACCTGCTGATCTTGCTGAGCTGAGACTTCGAATTAACGCCGCCGCTGCAGAAGTAACGCCCGAGTTACTGGCTAAAGTCTGGAATGAAGTCGACTTCAGGTGGGATGTATGCAGCATTACAAATGGTAGCCACATCGAACCACAATAAATGTTGTATGACAAACTAGATGTGTTTTGCTTTGAAATAACACCTCAACCGACTCTGTAAGTTATCAAAATAAATTTCTGTACACTTTCAAAGTTGTAAAGTCATTTTTGAATCACCCTGTATTATACATAAGACTTTCTATATTTAGCCATAAAAACTATTATTTATTTTACTGAATTGATGAAGCAATTTGCATTATAAAACAATATTAGTAAAGTTAATATAATTAAATTACCTTTTCGGTCCACCGGGTATAACTTAGTAAAGTTAATTATATAACAGTATTTTATGTCGTGAACCATTTTTAAATTAAATTTTCTTTTAGTTTCTTTACTTAAAATATAGATTTATACAAGTTTCTGTTTTCACAAAAACTTTGTTCTTTACGTTCTATCTACGCCTCGTTGACCTTAAACAGATCCACACTATTATGTAATATAAAAACATATAATCTACTTTCTTCTATGTTTACCAGACTCCAGTTTACCTGGCAGAGATAGAGAGCATGTACCTCAGTAGTCTGGTCTACGAAAAGATTTCTTAATTAACAAATTTTGCATACTGTCGAAATTTTTTTTTAGCTGATATTCACTATTTTGTGGTATAAAAATTTCGGCTTCTTTCCCTGTCATTCAAAAAATGTTAATTGGCTCTACATCACAGATTCTGAGAAATACATTTTATATCTACATGAAAAGTAATGTAGATTTCTCACTAATATGATTACACTAAATCAAAACCTAATTCTGTATAGTGATCAGAAGTAATTTTTTTCTGATATATTTCTTAAAATGTTAGAAAAGAATGTTTTGAGAAGTAAACACAATATATATTATATGACAATAATTTTGCGTATCTTAAATTTGTTTTAATCATTATTTTGTTATTGTAAGTATATGTTCAATTCTTACCCTAGGTTCTTGCTGGTATGTTTTCAGGTGTGGTAATACACTAGGTAAAACAAACAACGTCTCCAAGGACAATAATGCATATTTTCTGTTAAAGAGCTAAGTTATAGACATATAATTAAAACCCGCACTATAAAAATGAATAGTAACCAATCTTTATTCATAAGTTTGTTAAAAAATAATTTTATAAAGAAAACGTTTATTAGGCAATAATTTTACATACTTTAAAAATAGTTTAAATGTTAATGTACCTTTATCGACATGCAAGCTGATAAGCTTTTTTATTATAACGTACAAAATCTTATATTATTATAATTCGGTTAAAAATAATAATAAAAAGAAACGTGTAATTTACGCTATATAAAATTAATTACTCTAGTTAATGTATTAGCAAGGAGAAGATGAGACATTTGTATCCATTACGATTGTGGAACGTAAACATCTATTCCCAAGTCACAGCACACGAGGAAAAACACGCGACAGCAACAAATGGCGCTATATAACAGCTGAACAATCAACGATAGTGCCCAAGATTTTAATCATTATTTTGAGTTTTCCATCGTTGTTCATTTCGTAAATTTAAAAACTATAAATTGAGATTTCAAAATCATATTTGTTTTTAGTCACATATTTTGTGAATTTTCAGTCCCTTGTACTTACTCTACAATACCTAAATAACGACTAATTATTTAGTACTTGTTTATTTTTTTGACACAAAAGAGCCGATACACCAAATATATCTGTTAAAAATGGACGCTTAGTTAAAATTTAAGACTGTTCCCAGGAGCACATCTTACAAATGTCAATTTAGTAATTTTCATGCAAGTTTTCATTATATGTAAAGCTATAGAGCAATTATTTTACATGTAATTTATCTTCATCTTTGCACGATGTTGATAGAAGAGCGTCAAAAAATGTTGCAGTGTTCATGCATTTTTATCATGTTTTATTGAAGCATTAAATTTTGTGCATAAATTAGTAATTAATACATAACTTATTTAAATCCACCTGTTAAACAATTAAGCAAGTTTGGTACGAGGTACAGTGATGTATTTTCTTTACTGGTCTAATGTTTGAAAAATTTCTTTGTAGCTCCTAAAAAAAGTAATGCAAATAAAAACATGGTTTCCGGGAGCAGTAAACTTGGTTCTGCATACAATTTTCAACAACCACGGAAATATAAGTTTTGCATCAGCATTTACAAATCTTCCTCTGTTTCATTTGTGGGGTGTACTTTTCTAATTTTTTTATATTTTCATGGTTTCTATTTTCCGCTTGCCATATCCTGACACAATCAGATGTCACCAATCCTGCTATCCAGTATTTCCCCTGTACGATACTTAAGGCCGCGAGCACATAACACTCCACGATTGCCTCTTCATTGAAACTTACAACAACTTTAGCAACACTAAGTTTGAATGTTATGAACCCAGCAAACACTCTTTAGCATATACGAGGCCATAACTCCATTTACACTGTTATTTAGATTACTGCGTCAATTGTTGTGATTCCTGCATCGGTCACTGTAGTTGAGAATTATTAGTTCTGTATGTGCGAAACGGTTTTGAAAAGCAGGTGGTGCTTTATTTGAGGGAGGTCGTGTAACGTTGACAATTCTTTCGTTCTTAACATTTTACTTGATGATACACTATTTACAATTTGCACAAGCTAAGTCGACCTTCCACACTAATAACACTGGTGGATATGATCATGACGGAGTCAAACAGTTCAGTTATATTTGCTTAAAACATCTCCCAGACAGTAAACATTAAACATGGAGTTCGCCAATGGGACGTTTTGGCAAGGCTAATTTTCATATAATAGTAGAAAAGCCTGTAGGAACTCAGGAGTGCTAACACAAGGTATAATATTCTAAATCAGCACAGGTATAAAAGTTATGCTGACCATTTGGATGTTACTGAAGAAGTAGAAGGACCATGAAAGAATCTTTGTGGAGACAAACGAGGTTTAAAATTAAATATGTGGTGATAGGAAAATTTCATAGGCTAAGAATGCCGTCTTACATTGATTTTGGCAAATACAGTTTTCACGGAGAGGAAACGTTTACCTAATAATCTATGACAACGTGTTGGATGAAATTAGTGCAAGACTTGTAGTAGCAAATAAAGCTTACTTTATACCATTTTACAAGTAGAGTTTAATAAACAAGAGTACAATATTTGTTATCTGCAGTACTTTGGAAAGGCACATATTAACTTTTAGTCCTGGGAAACGCGCAACGTCAAGCTAGAATGATAACTTGGTAAAATGTTTGAAATTAAAAAATCTTGAGGATATTTAGCAAGACTGCTTATTAGAACGACAACTTATGTTCAAATTTAGTGACTACTTATTCAAAATCAGAAAGATCACCGCCAATCTAGTTTACAAAATCAATGACTTTTAAGTGGCCAGTACATTAGAGTTATCAAGTAAGGAAAATTGTGCCCAGGACCATAGGCAATTAAAGAAAAGAGGGATAACCAAACTAAGATTAAGGTAGATATCTGGGGGGATGAAGAAGTTCTGAGGAAGACTGTGTGCTCTGTCTCAGTAGAACCTCATTGTACTATAAGCGAAACTTTTGGTTAAAAAAAATATAGCTACATATGTTTGATAAGAAAACAGTGTTATTACTAACGAAAACCACAAACGTTGTAACAAAACAGAAAATTATTCCTATTAGGAACATGTTTCGAGAGTTCCTGTTCTCTCATCTTCAGCCTTCGCCATCTTGTTTCTGGTGAAGTATTTGTGTGTTGGCTTCTGGATGTTATTAAGGTAGTTTGTTGGTCTTTGGTCTTTTAAAGTTGCATTATTGTGTGTGGTTGTGGTATCTGTTTTTGTATTTTGTGTATTTTCGATGTTGAGTGCTTTGAATATTGTGTCATGTTTTGTATTGATTTGTATTTGTTCTGGTATTAGTTTATTTTGTGTTTTATGTTTGTAAATCTGTAAATTTTCCCAAATGTTCATTATGGTGCCTTTGTGTGGTATATGTTTTATTAGTGTTACATTGGTTATGTCTGGGAATTCATGTCCTGTGTTTATTACATGTGTGGCTAAATTGGATTTATATACTGTATATTTGGTTTTTTGTATGCATTTAGGTGTTCAAAATAACGTTTTTTCAGCTGTTTTTTGTTTGTCCTATATAACATTTATTGCAATCTTGGCATTCAATTTTGTATATACCGTTGGTTGTTGTATTATCTTTGTTGTGTGAACTATTTAGATTTTATAATTTATTTTTATTAGTTTTGTATGCTATTTTTATATCTGTGTTTTTAAATAGTTTTGCTAGTTTTGTCATTTTATTATTTATATATGTGAATGTGGCCCATTTTTTGTTGTTGTTATTATTTATGTGTTGTTCAGTTTGATTAATTCTTAATTGTTCAGTTTTTATTTTGTATTTGATTTTATTTTCTATTTTGATCATAGTATTTTTATTGTATCCATTTGCATAACCAATTTGGTATATTATACTTCTTTCTTTGTCAGTTTTGTTTGTTTAGGGGTATTTTGTACATTCTGTTAAATAACGAATAAATGCTGCCATTTTATGTTGTGGTGGGTGGTCAGAATGGTTAGGTATAATGATGTTAGTGGAAGTTGGTTTTCTATATATTGCATATTGTATGTGTTTGTTGTATCTTGTGATGGTTATGTCTAAATAGTTGATTTTGTTATGTTTTTCTTTTTCTTCTGTGAATTGTATTTTGGGATGTATGTTATTGATTTGTTTCAGTATGTTCTCTGCATTTGTGTTTTTGTTATTTGATACATATAGTCCATCATCTACATATCTTATCCATATGCCATCTGGGTCATGTGTTTTTATGATATTTTGTATTTTGGTGTCTATGTGTTGTAGGAATATTTCTGCTATTATGCTTGATAATGGTGATCCCATTGCTAAACCTTCTTTCTGTTGATAAATTTTGCTATTAAATTCAAAGTAATTTTGTTTTAGTATTAGTTGGAGACTATTTTTTATTTCGGTTATATATTGTTTGTTTTCATTTTGTTCTATAAGTTTGTTTATTATTATGTCAATTGTTTCTTCTACTGGGATATTAGTGTACATGTTTGTTATGTCATATGATGTGAAAAATGTATTTTCATTTATATTTATTATTTTTAGTTTGTCTATTAATTCGTATGTATTTTTTATGTTATGATGGTTATTTGTTAGATGGTTACTTTTTAGTTTTTGTGCTATTATTTTTGCTATTTTGTATGTAGGAGCTTTTTTGAAATTGATTAATGGACGTATTGGGTTGTTTAATTTGTGTATTTTTATTAGGCTGTTCATTTTAGGTGGTTCTGGATTATTGTTTATATATATGTCTATGTTTTTATTGTTGAAAATGTTTTTATTTGTTTTTATTAGTTTTATTGTTTGTTTAAGATAGTTTTCTGTTGGGTTTTTATCTAGTTTGTACGCATTTATTATTGTTGATGAAGTCTTCGGTTTTTTTTATGTAGTCTGCTTTATCAATGATTACTGTTGCTTGACTTTTGTCTGCTTTAGTTATTATTAAATTATTGTTCTTTACTTTATTTTTAATTTCTTTTATTGTTTTATTGTTTTTCTTTTGTTTATCTTTGTTTTTCATTTCGCTAGTGATTAATTTTTAATTATATGTGTTGCTTCTGTTCTTTCTTCTTCTTGTTTATTGTCTTTTATTAGGTTAATGGCAAATTCTGTTTCTACTATTAAATTTTCTAGATTTTTGTTTGCATTTTGGGTTATGTTAGTTTTTGACATATTGTTTAAATATTCTGTTTCTTTTTTAATAAATTCTGTATTGCTAAGGTTAATGGTTCGAGGGTAAAATGTGTGTTTATTTTTGTTTTTTGTTCTTGATTTTTGTTTTGTTGTTTTAATGTGTTAAGTTTTTTGTTGATTGTATAAGTCTTTTTGTTTTTTCAAATCTTATTTTATTTTCTATGTTATTGTATTTATTATTCCAAGTGATTGGATTTAATAAACTTGTTAGCTCTAAGTGTAGTTTTTATATGTCTAGTGTTATGCTATTTTTCTTACTGTATAATTGATTAATTTCGTTTTGTATCCATAGCCTTTGTGCTTGTTTTATAGTTTTTTGTGCAGTCATATTTTTGTTGTTTGTGTTTATGTTGATGTATTTAGGTGTTAATTTATGTTTTTGGCATTGTCTATTGAAGTATATGTTCATGTTTGTGTTTATTAGTTGTTTTTTTCGTGTTTGAAATTTGTTTAACAATTTGGTAATGTGGTTATATGGAATTGTGGTTATGTTGTTTGTGTACATGTTAATGTATATTTATGTGAGAGATGATTTGTTATCCGTTATTTGGTAGTTGATTTCACTTAATTTGATATTCACTTCACTATTTTTTTCACTATACACTTTTGTTTTTGCATTTGTTTTATAACCTCACTTTTCGTTTTATCACTGTAGGCTTATTTACCTTGTACGGTTATATTATTTCAATCACTTTCTGCTACAGTCCGTTTCTTGATGTATATAATACTTTAATATTTATAACTAAATTTACCTCAAGATATAATACATTATATTTTTATATAATACATTATTTTACCTTTTATGTACAAGTTGTTTTTTAGTTATTACATCATAATACTTAATACAATTTACATATTATTTTATCTGACAAAACTATGAACAATTTTAATACCAAATATTATATTTATTTGTAATTTGACAAATATTTTTGAATAATTTATTATTTACTGAACATAATCATCTAGGCCTGATTATATTTTTATATTGGAAGACTCATAATCGATCCTGCTTACACTTGTTTTATATTAATTAAATTCCTTAAATATAAACAAACTATTAATTAACAATTATATTCTAATTACTATAATTCCCTTTAGGGCTTAACTGAATGCACACTTTTAAACCATTGTCTGTGTGATCAATATCTATTTAACTTATATAACACAAACACTAATAAAGAAAAAACTAAATGTTAATGTCAGTATCATCTGCTACTATGGATTAGTAATTCATTTCATTAAATAATTGTTTATAATTACTCCCCACTCACAGTTATTCTTAATTGAATACCACTGTATCTCACATCCTTTTACAAATTAATTACACTTGTCTTATATTACATCTGTATCACATCTTAATTACATTTTACATTTACTTCTAAAATACCGTGCCTGTACTTTATGTGCCGTGGTATTTGATTTTTTCATCATTTATTAACTTTATCATCCTTAGTTATTTGTATATGAACTACTCCAAATCTAACTGGGTACTGTCTATCTAGTATAGTAATTTGTCATAGTAATGTCTGTTATAGGACTATGGGTTTTTAAATAGGTTCACACTTTTGTTTATTACTGTTTCTTCTTTCAAATTACTTTGATTTTAACTTGTTTATATAAATTGTTGTTATTGCTTGCTGATGTCTTCAATATTTGAGGTGTATGATATTATGGTGTTAATATTGCTTGGTGATAAGATTGATATTTATTAAACAAATTCTTCATTATTGTAGACAAATTGAAACCTACTTTTCTTGTCAATACCAATTATTTTCTTCTTTATCTCTGCAGTTTGTTTATTTGTATTTGTGGCTTTAACGAATTGTAATTCTTAAGTTTTCTCTTGGTTCATTGTATATTTTATTTATATATTCCACTCTTTTATTCACATTGATTCCATACTAATGTTAAATGATCCCCCCTATATTAATATGGTATTATGAATGAATATCGGCGTTGAGTGGCCCTTTTACGTCTAATTTAAACATTTTTTTTAACACTTACTTTGTCTTTAGCCCCAGGTAACACTCTTGAACTTTCATCATTTTGATAAAAGTCTGTTACAAGTTTAATTGTATTTTCAGAAAGTGTTTTACCTTTTTTGGGATCAGGAATTGCCAAAATACCCTTTCCACGTTTCAGCTTTCTTGCTTGTCGCACAATGTATTCACTCACATTGAATTCCTTCATCACTTTTTCTTTGCTCCAAGATTCTGGAGCCAAAGTCAAAATCTGGATTTTTTGAGACCTCCCAACAGATAAAATCTTTTCTTTCAAAAGACAAATCATCACATCAAAATCCTGTGCCTTTTTAACCATACTTGTATCTTCTTCCTCGTCATCAGAACTTGGAACATCATAATCTAGTGTTTTTGAAATTTTTCTTTTCACAGCCTTAGTTACATTATCAACTTTTCTTTTATAATACGACCCCTTACTACGTGATGACAAGGTGTGAAGCTTTATTGGTGTTAAACCTAAATCATCTAGAGCAGTGTTTGTTTGTGAGAGGGATACATTTCTTGATTCTAATGAATCTAATTCAGTCATGAGGTCATCATCTGTTTCATTCTCACTGACTTTTATTTTTAATTTTTCTTCACAAAAGTTACGGCATCTTGAACAAAGCTTTTGCCCAGGTTTTATGTAAATATTATTTGCTATCAATTGTTTTGAAAAACTTAAAACTTACACTTCTCAACGATTTTGTAATAGGCTTTTTGTGTTTTTTTAAAGGGTCTACACAGATTGTTTGATACTTTTCAAATATGTTTAAAAAGTAGTAGCTGTGATGAGAACAGATATTTTTAAATTCACACAAATTAATTCCAGATCTAAGGCAAATCAAATCTTTTTCTTCGTCACTTAATTCAGAAACACATTGTAACTTTTTTGAAGGTATGTAGATTGTTTGGAAACAGTCGGATTTTTTAAATAGTCCAATGCTACAGGCTTGAATATCTGCCATGCTGTTTGTAACGAGCAGAAAATTTTAAAAATTTTTAAATTTTCACCTCGGCAGAGTACGTTTACACGAGGCAGTGTCAACGACTTATGGTGGAGCAATAAATAAGGAATAATGAGAAGGTGTCAGTGAAGCGTTGCTGACTTGACAATAGAAACACATTAAGTTCAATCCAGCTATAGAATTTGGTGGCGTAAGATGACAGGGAAAGTTTCGTCCAGAATTATTGCTCTCCACAGCTGTAACAAAGTAAGTAAGGACATTCACACCCGTACCGAGAATTGTAGCAGATGTTGACCATGTTACGTCAGTAGACGATAAACGACAAAAACGAGTGAAACTCCATACTACAGTGAAACGGATGCGCTGCACCTTAAGAAACAATACTGGAAGATAGGTTGACAAAGACTAAAGTCATGTTACGCAGCTGGAGGTATCGTCTAATTGACAGACAAGAATTTACGAAGGGAAAGTTGGGGTGACTTCAACGACCAGCAGATGTTCGAAATTAGTAATAGCCAGAAAAAAGGGGTTAGAGCATAGAACAATACGCCAGGGAGACTGTAAGTACAGATAATGGGAATCTATAGAAACGCAGAGTTTACTCAGACAATAGGCTGATAGACAAGTGTTTAATAGCCATAGTTTCTTCGAAGCGGGTCAACGATCGTCAGGGCAGAAATCGGGGAGACCTAAGGACCTATCAGAGGCCTTCAGCCAGCGAGAAATTTGATGGTGAGGGGTGTTTCCATAGCAACTGAAACGAAGAAACTATCGGAAGAACTATGACGTAGAATCTTGACATGGTGGGACAGTATTTTCCAAGAAAATCAAAAACTGACCAATCTCGAAATGAAGTAGGCGTGAAGCGCGCCAGAGACAAAATTTTGAGTAGGGACGAATTAATAAAAACTATCTGCCCAAGACAGAGACAGTCAGTGATACTCAATTTTTAGACAGTCTACACTCAATTTTTGAAACAGTTATACTAAAGTTTTACAGTCAGAATTTTCAGACAGTTTACATCCAAAATATCAAGTAGTTTAACTTCAAGTGCGAGAGACGGTATATCATAAACTTTCAATTGTTTACTCAAATTATTCAAAGTTCAGAAGAGTACATTAAACGGCGGAATGCTAACTCGAGTTCGGAAGTTAGATCGGTAACAAGTAACTTAAAAGACTTAATAATACGTTCAGATCGCGGTAGTGATATTTACCGGTGTGCGCAGTAACGGACTTAGTGAAAATTACACCAAGTGAGCAATCAGACCGTTACACCAACAGACAGCATTACTTAACGACATACAAATTATTTGAACTTAATATTGTGTATCAACAACATAATGAACACGAAACATTAAACAAACTAATAAATTATATGAACGTTTAATGAAGCAGCGACAAATGGAACTAGACAGGTATATTGACTTTAAAACGAACTCACAGCATACACAGTAAGATGAAATATTGATTGAACACCGAAATTCAATTATTCACATATACAAACGCCTACGCGAGTGATCGGAAGAATAAAGTGATAAGTGGTTGTGGTAAAGCAGCATCCGACGGAATGTGTCTACGAGCCATCTCCATCACCAGAACGAGACTTCGTCAACAACTAATGGATATTCAATAAACAAGTAACCATTATTATAATTATTTCTAATTAGTAACTTCTACTGACCTGGTTTCTTTCAAAGAATTCACACCTGAGAAAATTATTAAGAAAAGTAATGAATAAATCTGAATAAAGTAGTTAATGAACGTATAAACAAAAGCTTATTTGGGATTTAATGAACGCATTAAATAAGTAGAATATTGAATTGTAATATTATTTGATTTATGTATGTATGTATGTTTTCTTTGTTTTCAGCATATATTGAGACATGTATTTGTTTATTATAAAATATGTATGTATTTCAGGTACAGCGTCGTAACCTATGTACTATTATAATATGTTATGAGTGATAATTAAACTAGTATTTTAGTTGATCAGAAATATGCGTTCATTATTACCAATGCAACCCAAATATTAACCTAAAGTTTGAAGGAATACAAATAGATTTTAAGAGTTTCTTGTGTTCAATTAAATAAATGAATCAATGACTACCATCTAGTAAATGATATCACGTATGTGTTGATGAGCATAGATAGTCAGAGTCGTAGATAAGATTCAATTATACACATACATCGTGAGAGATAGGTAAATTTATGTATTTAATAATTAATCTATTGTGCAATCAATACGCATATAAAATGACTTTTATAAATGGCGTCCAACTTAAGGGCTAGATACATTTGAGAAATTATTAAATTTACATATATAATAATTAACCCATTTAATTGACAATTTATAAATGGCGCCCATCCGCACGGCATGATACGTATTAACAAAGATTGTTAACACGTACAGCTTTGGTAAAGAACAGGCAGTAGAAGTAGTAGAGAAAGTAGTGTCATAGAAATAGAAGTAAGATAAGTGTTATTAGTGTAAGTCAGTTTGAATGATTACGCGCAGTAGGGCAAAAATGGCGAGCAATTCAGACAGTGTAGAATTTGACATTAATAACCAATTAGGCGCAGTAAATACCGAGGACAATACTACACCTAGCGAACCAAGTAATGTGGTAGAGAGTCCAGAAGATAGGGCGCGAGGACAGGCATCAAAACTAGAAGATGGAACTATACAAGTCTTGATGGATTTCATCCGTCAACAGTACGAAGAACGTAATAGAAGACAAGAGGAGAGTTTTAGAAGAATCAATGAGAATTTAGATAGAAACAGTGAGAAATTTGATAACTATACAAAAGAAATTACGCAAGATAGGAAGGAACAGTTCACGCTGTTACGCACAGAGATACGTGGATACACGAATGCCTTGAAAGCGGACAGTAACGAAGCCCAGAAGAAGCAAGAAGAAGTAGTGAATGAGAATTACGAAGGTGTACGGAAAGTACAAGATACTGATAACACTGTCGATCTTACAGATGTATCAGATATCAAGAAATTATCAACTGTGGGATTTAATGCAAATGTCATTAGCAAACCAAGGAAGAAGTGGATTAAGAAGAGAAATGACTTTGTTTCTCGGTATCTGGCGGTATCGGAGGATGATCCAGACATGGATAGGGATTATAAAAATCTATTACTACTACCAAGTAGAAGACATAAAAAGCACAAATTAATTAACACGGGAAGAGGTACTGCATCAGTGAATCCTATAATGAAGTATCCAGCCTGTAAAATAAGCATGGATCGGCGAAGTAGTCGAGCTGCACCAATAAGAAGCATGGAGGGAAAGTTTAAAGTTGAAACGAATACCACATGTTATAAAGCTGAAAACCAGTTTACGCAAGCCGTGGATGACGTAAAGCGGAAGGGCATACAAGATCCGTATGCATATTCATCATGGACAAGGAACGTTATGAGGAAAAGGAGAGGAAAGAATTTCAACAAACTACTTAAAAATGTTGTAAGGAATCGTGATAGTACTGAGAGGAGAGTACGAGCGCTCGAGGTAAGACTTCTTAGAAACGTAAGAAATAAAACTTTGTTATGTAAGTACACGAGGGGTGAACTAATTGTCGAACAACAGTGTTGTACGCAGGCCTGGAAACGACGGCATAAACAGACCGGTGCGTGTTTACTTAGAGAAAGTTATTGGAGAAAACGGCAAAAAATGCTCAATGTGTATGTGAACGATAGCGATACAACTACGAGGGGTTGCCTGAGGCAAGGCAAGCTGTGTAAAGTGTATATACCTAAGAGGGGTCGACGCAAAGAAGGGTGCGACACATTTCTCACTCACTCAAACGGAAAGAGACAGAGAGGGGTCGTAAATCTTCAAAGTGTAAGTACGGCACATCGTACCAGCGTAACGGGAATGACCGACCGGCTATTAAGAAAACATGTGACGCAAACCCCTAGGTCAATTACCTTACTGTATACAAACAAAATCACGTGCGTTAGTGACAGCACAAAATTGATGGGACATACAAATATGTCATCATAAATATAACTTGAGAATAAATAAATGAAAAGGTATTAAGAAGGCGAACTTCAGAATATTTGAAAATGTAATGATTAAATTTGAAAACATTGAATAAAATACATTAAATACATTGGTTATATGAAAATGCATAAACCAAAAATGGTAATTAGTGATGAATATTGATGAATGAAGAGTGGGAGATTAATGGATAAAATAAAACGAAGCTACATGTGTACTCGTTGATTGCAATGATATAGTAATAAATTAAGTCTGTGGAAAATTTAATGCCAGACAATTGAAAAAATACTATGAATCAGAGAATTGAAGATGAAGGAAGAGGAAGAAATTGAAGAAGATGTCTTAAGAAGTTAGCAGATGCTGATGAATCATCCGCGTTAGGGTAATTGACGCGATGATATCATTCAAGCTGGCTTAACCAAGAAAGTTATGTACTTTAATTGTTGAAACATAACATAAAAATGTATTTAGTCAATTAAGCACTAATTAAATGTTAGATAATAAGATAAATTAACATTTAGTGTGACATTTTATAAAAATATTGCAGTGAATGCAAAGGACATTTAATTGCTATTATTTGATTTATATGGTAATAAGTTACAAGGACAGAGTGAAAAAATGGACACTTAAAATCAAATAAGTGATAATATTCAAAGAACTAGATAGTTAATGAACTTTATTAATGTGAGTGTATGTAATTAGTAGGCTAGGATTGTAAATGATGCTATCATGAAGTAGGTAAATCATTGAAACTAAATGTAATACGTGTATGTAAATTATTAAGATAATCACAATTAACGTAGCGGTTGTGTCAAGTAACAATCTAATTTTAAAGTAACAGTTTAAAAGATTTTATTGGTAAGATCATTAGTAATGCACAAAGGTGTATATGTATAGGAGATTATCTTTGATATCATGTAAAGGTTACATTGAACCGCTTAACTGTTTGATAATATCTTGTGAGTATGATATTTTAGAAGGTAAAATTTTATTCAATTGATGAAATTATTTAATTGCTTATGAAATTTATGATTTGTCTTATAATTATAAAGAAAAGGTATTTATATGTAAATTCGACAATGTGAAATGCGTTCAGCTATCCCAAATAGCTAGCAATAAATTCAGAGAACCGATTAAAACCAAAAGGGGGTGTACCACTGGTAATATAAGCTTTTGAAAGTAGGTTATTGTGTATACCTTCCCCTGAAGAAGATGGACACGGCGAGGCGACGTACAGGGCGCAGAATTTAGATTTGAGTTGTTCCCTGAGGTCACATCGTCAAATCGAAATTAAGGACACTGTAACGAGCAGAAAATTTTAAAAATTTTTAAATTTTCACCTCGGCAGAGTACGTTCACACGAGGCAGTGTCAACGACTTATGGTGGAGCAATAAATAAGGAATAATGAGAAGGTGTCAGTGAAGCGTTGCTGACTTGACAATAGAAACACATTAAGTTCAATCCAGCTATAGAATTTGGTGGCGTAAGATGACAGGGAAAGTTTCGTCCAGAATTATTGCTCTCCACAGCTGTAACAAAGTAAGTAAGGACATTCACACCCGTACCGAGAATTGTAGCAGATGTTGACCATGTTACGTCAGTAGACGATAAACGACAAAAACGAGTGAAACTCCATACTACAGTGAAACGGATGCGCTGCACCTTAAGAAACAATACTGGAAGATAGGTTGACAAAGACTAAAGTCATGTTACGCAGCTGGAGGTATCGTCTAATTGACAGACAAGAATTTACGAAGGGAAAGTTGGGGTGACTTCAACGACCAGCAGATGTTCGAAATTAGTAATAGCCAGAAAAAAGGGGTTAGAGCATAGAACAATACGCCAGGGAGACTGTAAGTACAGATAATGGGAATCTATAGAAACGCAGAGTTTACTCAGACAATAGGCTGATAGACAAGTGTTTAATAGCCATAATTTCTTCGAAGCGGGTCAACGATCGTCAGGGCAGAAATCGGGGAGACCTAAGGACCTATCAGAGGCCTTCAGCCAGCGAGAAATTTGATGGTGAGGGGTGTTTCCATAGCAACTGAAACGAAGAACCTATCGGAAGAACTATGACGTAGAATCTTGACATGGTGGGACAGTATTTTCCAAGAAAATCAAAAACTGACCAATCTCGAAATGAAGTAGGCGTGAAGCGCGCCAGGGACAAAATTTTGAGTAGGGACGAATTAATAAAAACTATCTGCCCAAGACAGAGACAGTCAGTGATACTCAATTTTTAGACAGTCTACACTCAATTTTTGAAACAGTTATACTAAAGTTTTACAGTCAGAATTTTCAGACAGTTTACATCCAAAATATCAAGTAGTTTAACTTCAAGTGCGAGAGACGGTATATCATAAACTTTCAATTGTTTACTCAAATTATTCAAAGTTCAGAAGAGTACATTAAACGGCGGAATGCTAACTCGAGTTCGGAAGTTAGATCGCTAACAAGTAACTTAAAAGACTTAATAATACGTTCAGATCGCGGTAGTGATATTTACCGGTGTGCGCAGTAACGGACTTAGTGAAAATTACACCAAGTGAGCAATCAGACCGTTACACCAACAGACAGCATCACTTAACGACATACAAATTATTTGAACTTAATATTGTGTATCAACAACATAATGAACACGAAACATTAAACAAACTAATAAATTATATGAACGTTTAATGAAGCAGCGACAAATGGAACTAGACAGGTATATTGACTTTAAAACGAACTCACAGCATACACAGTAAGATGAAATATTGATTGAACACCGAAATTCAATTATTCACATATACAAACGCCTACGCGAGTGATCGGAAGAATAAAGTGATAAGTGGTTGTGGTAAAGCAGCATCCGACGGAATGTGTCTACGAGCCATCTCCATCACCAGAACGAGACTTCGTCAACAACTAATGGATATTCAATAAACAAGTAACCATTATTATAATTATTTCTAATTAGTAACTTCTACTGACCTGGTTTCTTTCAAAGAATTCACACCTGAGAAAATTATTAAGAAAAGTAATGAATAAATCTGAATAAAGTAGTTAATGAACGTATAAACAAAAGCTTATTTGGGATTTAATGAACGCATTAAATAAGTAGAATATTGAATTGTAATATTATTTGATTTATGTATGTATGTATGTTTTCTTTGTTTTCAGCATATATTGAGACATGTATTTGTTTATTATAAAATATGTATGTATTTCAGGTACAGCGTCGTAACCTATGTACTATTATAATATGTTATGAGTGATAATTAAACTAGTATTTTAGTTGATCAGAAATATGCGTTCATTATTACCAATGCAACCCAAATATTAACCTAAAGTTTGAAGGAATACAAATAGATTTTAAGAGTTTCTTGTGTTCAATTAAATAAATGAATCAATGACTACCATCTAGTAAATGATATCACGTATGTGTTGATGAGCATAGATAGTCAGAGTCGTAGATAAGATTCAATTATACACATACATCGTGAGAGATAGGTAAATTTATATATTTAATAATTAATCTATTGTGCAATCAATACGCATATAAAAAGACTTTTATAAATGGCGTCCAACTTAAGGGCTAGATACATTTGAGAAATTATTAAATTTACATATATAATAATTAACCCATTTAATTGACAATTTATATGTTTTGCATACTTCACAGCATGTTATGAAAAATTTTTTAAGTATTATTCTTCATATAATACTTCCAACAAATTTTAGTTATTGAAGCAAAACATTTATAAAAAAATAATAGTGATATATTATTTTTAGTAATTAGCAAAAAAAGGGAGTACTTATTAGAGGGTTTTAAACTGTAAACAAACTGCCAATACTTACAGATTCAACTGAATTATTGTTAAAAAAAACATCCATGCCCTACTTGTACACTCAAATTTACCTTTTCTTCAAAATACAAAGTAAACAAAATAAGTTTATATTCACACGAATTTAAATTATCTTCAAAACCCAAAGTAAATTTAAAAAAGTTTATATTATTACTGCCTCAATAACACTTAACTTAAAAACATTAATTTAAACAATCTTTAACTAGGGAACAATTAGTCACTGTAGGTATGTCCTCACTTAATGAAAGATAGGAACAACTGCACTAATTCAACTATAGAGAGGAGCATGTCACCACAGGAAAAGAGCCTGTTGAGACTGGCTTGGTGAGTCATGTAAATTATCAGCAGCACAGCTGAGCTGCTGATAATTCACCAAATCAGAGTACTGAGATTAAAATCTGAGTACTGAGCTTTTAAATATTATTTTAGTTACCCTCATTACTACATTTCAAACTTACTAGTATATCTTTGAGTTGTTTTTATGCAGTAGGTATAGGCCTACCGTTTATAAGTTTGTAAAAGTTATAAAAAATAAAAAGCAAACTAAATTTTAACTTTCCCACGGACTACCTATTTAAAAGCAGTATAGTTTTTTTTAGATATGCTTATATAGTCCTTTATTTTGTATTGTAATTAAACATGTTAAAAAGCCAACTATATTTTTTCATTATCTAATAGACTATATATTTAAGAGTATTTTAAAACAAATTTGAGCATTCTATCATGTCTGAGACTCTAGATATTGTGGTTTTTGTAAAATAAAACACCCGTTTCTTAAATTTCTAAAAAATTATATTTAAATATTTTTAGTTTTTTGAGGGATTGAAATAGGTTAATAAGAGCATTTTTCTCTGCTTTTAGGTATAACACACAAACATCCTGCAAAATTTCATGATGATATCTGGAATAGTTTTCAAGAAAAATATTTTTAAAGTTGTGAGTGCACGTTAAAGGCGCGATTTCCGAGGCTTCGGATAGTGCCAAATTAAAAAAACTAAAAAATTAATTTAAAAAAAAACTATAAATGATAGAGCAACAAATTTTTGCAGGTGTTATCAGGATAGTAATGGAATAAATTGTGTCAAGTTTCATCAAAATCTGAGGAGGTGGGTGTCATGACCTGGGTGACTTGACATGGAATGACCCAAGACCAATCAGTAGCCCCTTATTTCTGTCAGATCCGTCCGTTGTCATGTGTACTTCGAGGCAGTTCATCCGAAGCCGTTGCTTAGTGAACGTGTGCTCTTCGTCAAGAGTTTTTCTTGTTCGAACTGGTTAATCTAACCAAATAGCTTAATATGACAATAGTGGAAACTCGCACGAGAACTGGCGACACCGCCTCTGCGTGCCATCTAGCGGTTCGCGCAGATAACTACACTTGCGACTGCATCAAATACAGTAGCTTAATATCACAAGCTATTAATTGACTATGCGTATTACAAGTTCCACTTTTACAACCCAGATTGCTTTGAGCTTGTTATGTATCACGATTTTGAAAATGGCGGGAAGAGGAGTTATTTGTGCTATGTACGGGTGTTTTAATTACAAAATACAAAGTGATCGCAAATCATTTTAAATCATTTTACAGGTTTCCTAAAAACAAAGTGCTGTAAGTATACGCACGTATTAATGCTGACTTGCCTATCGTGTTTGTATTTATGTGAACATACTTTCTTATTGTTATTATTAAACCTATGCATTTAATCGGCTTTCAGGTGCACTCAGTGGGTTGTGAAGAGTAGAAGAGCTGATTTAGATGTAATTCTGAAGACTAAGGGACCAGAACATTTAAATAAAGGATATGTAGTGTGCTCGGACCACTTCACAGACAAGGATTTCAGAAACAAAAATCTCTTAAGCCAAGGGTAAGCCTATATATAAAAATACTATGCTATATTCTATTATTATGTTAATTTTTCTGGTATTGCTTATGAACTTGCTTTAACTACTGGCATTTAATGTTCCCATAAAAAATTACAACTTCTTTTAATTTTTGTTTCAGGATCTGGCCTGGAGCAGTGCCCTCACTCTTGTGCCACAATGTCAAACAGGCAAGCTTGAGATGCAGCCCAAAGAAACGAAAACTAGAGCATGATTCTACCCCAGAAATTTCAGATGAGTCGCCAACAGACAGTGCAGTCCAGGAAACTGACAAACTACCAGAAGAAAAGCGAATGAATAAATGCTGTTCAAACTTAATGTTGAAATATAGAAATTCTCAGAAGTTGCTGTCCAAATACAGGTTATCGAATAAAAATCTGAGAAGAAAATTATGTGCGGTGCAGAAAAATCAGTCGAAGTGTAACTGTGAAAAAAGTGTTGTTGATAATAGTGTTGTTCAGAACTTTTTAACTTTGCAAATAAATCAAAGGAACCGTAAAGCTCAGGGCCGAAGATATTCAAGTAACGACAAAAGTTTTGCTTTAGCTCTGCATTATTGTTCTTCTAAATCATACAGATTCATGCAAAAACATTTTTCTCTACCCAGTACCAGGTCACTAAGGAACTGGTTGCAAAATGCTGAAGTGGAACCCGGAGTAAATAAAATGGTTCTAAGCTTGCTGGAAATTAAAGCCAAGAAAATGAAAAGGGAGGAGAAGGTTGTTTCACTGGTATTGACGAAATTTCCATCAAGTCATCATTGTCATATGATTTTCAGCAGGATCGACTGGAAGGTTATGAAGATTTTGGTGGAGATACTCCTGTACAGCCAACCACAGCTCCTACCCGCCAACAATGTAACCAGGCTATGGTGTTTATGATTAAAGGTTTGTACCTCAATTACAAACAAATAATTGGGTACTTCCTAACAAGCAATGCTATGGCAGGACACTACATCAAAGAGCTGGTACTATTTATTGTCAATCAACTTCAGGCAGTAGGTTTAGTTCCTAAAGCAGTTGTATGTGATCAAGGGAGCAATAACATAAACGTGAGAAAATTGTTAGGTGTGACTGCAGAGAAGCCATTCATCCAGGTAAATGGTGAAAACCTTTACTTTTTCCATAATCCTCCTCACTTGATCAAGTCAGTGAGGAACAATCTGAAAAAGTATGACTTTGTTTCTAGTGGAAAAGTATGCAGTTGGTCTCACATAAGAGAGTTTTACAACAAGGACTCCAAAATGATCCCAAGATTGGCCCCAAAGTTAACAAAGAAATGTGTCACACTTCCCCCATTTTCAAACATGAGGGTATGTTTAGCCACCAGGGCCCTCAGCCACTCTGTAGCTTCTGGAATTCTAGTTCATGTATCATTCAATTCTTTGGAACCAAGTGCTGCAAACACTGCCGAGTTTATAGAAATGTGTAATACATTGTGTGACATTTTTAATTCTTCCACTTTCAGTAGTCCCAAAGAGTACAGAAGACCTATATCTAATGACTCGAGGCATATGCAAAAACTGGTGAAATTTGTGATTGCCTGAAAAAACTAGAAGTGTTGAATAATCGTAAAGGCAATCCTCTTTGCATTCAAGACAGTATTTCTAGAAAATATTTCTGCTTTGAAACTATTGTGGTCAGAATTACATGATCATTTCGATTTTCGTTATTTGCTAACAAGAAGGATCACACAAGATTGCATTGAAAACATTTTTTCAATAATTAGGGCAAAAGGGGGTAATAATGTAACCCCAGATGCAATCAAATTTCGCAGTGCCATAAGAGGTGTCATGGTAAATCAATTACTCTGTGCTTCTGATGACAGTAATTGTGAATCTGATGCTGCAAACTTCCTATTGACTCATAATGATGTGATGAAGTGCAATTTTAAAGGGAATGTCAGTAAACAGTGTGACATAAATGATCAGATAACTGATTATGATTATGATGTAGTACAAGAAAATGCAGAACATTATGTCATGGGCTGGGCATGTAGTAAGTTTCCCCATGCTGAGTGTAGAAATGTATTATCGTCTTATGACAATGATTATAGTATGGAAAATGTACACATAGAAATGAAGAAGTATGATGATAACTCGAAAATGCTGTTTCCAAATGAGTATGGTGGAAAATTGGCTGCCAAAATGTCAGAAGCATTTGAAAATAATGTCTGTCAGTTTTTGTTGGAAAGCACACATGGCATTAGAAATAGATTAACTGACTGCTTTTCATCAATGAATGAATGTAGTGAGGGTATCTGTAACACCTGTACGAAATTACTGACTGATAAGTATTTCAAAGTCCTTATTAAGGCATATGTGAACAGAACAAATGATTTATCAGAGAAACGTCTTGCCACTAAAAATATCAAACTTAATAAGATATTGCATGTGTGGTTTGCTTTTGGAAATCTTTGTAATGTTGTGTTATCAGACTGCTGTAATTAAATAATGATCCTGTGCTTTAATTTCAATAAACATTCCATTTATTCTAATTACTGCTTCTTTCAGATCAACATCCACTTTCCTCTCCCATATTAAATTACAATAACGACGCAAACGGCTTAAAATCTGTATTTCATTCCGTTTTCGAAGTCGATCTGTGGTGTTGTTTATAGCTCGAAGTGTTAGTGTTCTCCTCGAACCGCTAGATAGCAGCACTAAGCGCTGTCGCCGCTGATCTGCATGCTAAGTGGGGAGAGTTTCCACTATTGTGATATTAAGCTATTTGATCTAACGTAACTCTAAGCCTTGGAACTCTTTTCGAGTTGTTCGATTAGAACCAAGCGAGTGAATTACATAATATCTAGTATATTATATTGAGTGCTATTCCGTGTTAGTAGACGATTTCCGCTTAGGGAGATTTATCTACCGGGGTTGTAACGGTACAGAATTAAGGGAATTTGTGTTATTATTTTATCAATGGTAAAGGAGGGAGTTACCCAGACAGAGTTTCAGTTTAACAAGCAATGTGTACTTTTGGAACACCCAGTTGTCGATTTGTCCTGTAAGCCCAGCAACGTGCCACAAATCCTGAAGCATTGGAATGTGTCAGCGCGCGCGGATGCCCGTTCGGACAGGGTGAAGATCACGTACGATTTTCCTGGTCGGCGAGCGCGAGTCTACAGTAATTAGCGTTAACTAATGAGATATCACGTGACGCTTGCCCAGCCTATCACGAGCCAAGTAGCCGGCCACAGGATGATGCTGGCCATCTTGAAAACGTAAAAGAAAGCGTCAGTCTGCTTCCAAACTCAAAACCGCGCAGTTACGTGGGTGCGCGGTCCGACTAAAATACATTAAACAATGTAGACCGACCGGCCGAAAGAGTAAAAATGTGAGAATCTGTGTATATAAACCATAAGCATCAGTCGTCGTCGTCGAAACTCGAAACCTTAACTTAGCGTCACCTATCGAAACCGGCCGGTTCAGTGTAAAAGGCTCGCGAGCCAAAAGTTAATAAAAAGTGCGAAAAAATGGAGTTCAACTATAAATAATAATGTGATACAAACAGTGAACTATTAATAAACCATCAGTGGCCAAAATGTAAACCATGAAAACAGCTTCCGGAACAAACAAGTGAACTAAAATGAATTGATTTCAACACGTGTTCTTCATGGACAAAACAAAGGGAAGTAACTGCATAATTTAAATAAGAATGAATTTAAATGATCAAAGAAAGCGCTAAATCAAAAGAGGGGGGAAAAGTGTGAAAGAGAGTGTGTAAGAGCAAAGCACTGGGTTCCCTTTACTTAATTTAATTAAATATTTACTTTAATTATAAGAAGCAAATATGCTAAATTCTGTTTGATTTAATTTCTGAAAGGAAGTAAGATACAAAAAGAGAATACTAAAAATAATGTTAAATAAAGTTGAAGTAGTTAACAAATGAAATGAGTGTAATTATTACGCCGTAGAACCCTAAATCACATTTATAGGTCATTAGTTCGCGTGAAGAATCCTGGGACCCGATGAAGGTAAGAAGTGTGGAACATGTTTAATTTTGGTTAATTATTATTTATTTGAAGTAAATTGTAGCTTCACAACGGCGTCCGAACTAGGGACAAATTTATGTTAATGGTCAGTTCTATGTAGCTTCACAGGGTAAATCTTATTAACGCGGAACACTTCAAGAGTAGCCGGAAGGTGTAAGCCTAATACACCGCTTTTATAATTACAACTCATTACAACCCTGAGAATCAATAATTAATAACGATTAAATACTAATAATAACAAATTCCAAGCGATACAAACTAACAATTCGGAAAGTGACAGTTTATGTGTGACATCTGCAATTAGTGTTATCAGTTGTTCGACGAACCCAACACGCGGAGAGAGAGAGAGAGAGAGAGAGAGAGAGAGAGAGAGAGCAGGGCGGCGGTCAGTGCAGAGAGAGAGAAGCCAGCGGTGCAGCGAATGACGTCACGCCGAGTATAAGGAATTTTACGTATCAAGTAAACTCATCCAAACTGAACTATATATAAACTCTTTTGTAAATAATAAAGACTATACATGACATTGTTTAAATTTAAATATATCATATAAACATTATTTACTAGTGTGCTGAATAAATAATTTTTCTACACCTCCATTATAGACTTGTTCATAATTTATACACACACAACTATCCTATGCGAAAGTATTTATTTGTATCGTCGCAATATATTATTATCCTTGTTTCGTCCAATAAAACTGCCCATTCCTCGATTTCGTATAGAGCCACTGTCATACTGTCTTTCTGTGTAAATTTCAAAATTAATAATTTTGTCCACTTTCTGTCCTCTGACGACCAAAATTAACTGTTTTATATCTGCAAATTATACCACGTACTTTATTTTGCGTGCACAACAATTCCATTGTTTTGTTATATCCTTTCCAATTATTAGTCGACTACGTAGCGATTGCTAAGGCTCTCTCCCCCGCCGTCAACTCTGTTAATATTGTCCTCTAATACTGTTTTTAAAGGACGTTTCATCACCACTATTGGAGACCATCTTAAGTGTTTCTAATGATTGAAAATAACTGGCAAGATGTATGCCTAATGGCTTGGCAGAGAACAATATTAACCGAGCGAGGGTAATATTTTTGATAAGCAAGTTTGCCTCTCCTTGTTCTTTTAATGAGCAAACTGCTGCACCGATTTTAATTAATATGGTATAAAAAGGTTTATTTTCTTCCTCCGACGGTTACGGACAATTTTTTTAGAATTCTGTTTACCCAGTTAAGCAGAAGCAAAGACGATACGCTTACCCATTTGAGTTTGAGTTTTTCACTGTCAACATCTTCAGAACAACTTGTAAAGCTTCATTGAAATAAGTGTCAAAATCCTTTTTTCCAAATAATACTGTACGAACGGCACTACAAAAAAGCAAAATTGTGAACGACTACGATAATTTTCTTCAAGTTTCCTATTAAGACGCCTAACTAAATATTTTTAATTCCTGGATCCCAATTTTACTTTTTTTAGCAAAAATCCTAATATCTTTACCTTTGGATAGTATTCAAGGAACAAACCACGTGGTTATTTTCATGGAAGCGGGCTTACCTATTCAGATTATACAAGAACACAACTATTTAGAATATTTGATGAAAACACAAATAAGCCTCTATATGTTCAAAAGCATTTTATAAACTTAAATGGAACAAATAATTAATTTAGTAGATTAATTTTTCAGCTAATTGGTACCGGTTTGTTAGAATTCCCAGTGTTTCATCTGCTGACGTCATCTATAGTAAGTGCTTCTTATTTCAGTCGACTCCTGTTTAGTTGCCGTTTGACTGAATAGTCTCAATATTATAAAACAAACCAACAGCCTTAACAGCGACTGCAGTGGCAACCAAACCCATGAAATCTCCAACCAAACGTCATCTAAACAGCAGTCGACCGATAACACGACTCCCCACTGGAGATGGGGCCCCCAGGTTGAGTCCAGACTTAGGGAATCGAAAGAAATCCAACTCAACCCGATAACACGGAAATTTCATCTACGAATGATACCGATTTTGAAAGCATGAATGATATGATGAAACACTAAATTGCTACATTTTGTCTCGCAGACTGACAGTTTATATATTGTATATTTTAATGTAATATATTTTATTATTGTCTCTAATATATTGCCAAATACTTAGGTCTAATCTGTTGTTGTTCTGGACGAATGCTTGCCCTCCTGTAGCAGTGTACGAGGTATTTTCTGTACCAGTCGTTTTTTGTTTTGTTTTAATACTTACCACTTATCTCTATGTTGCTGAAAAGTTATGTGTGAATTTGTTGTTTATTATTTATTAGTAAATACCCAGGTTCCTGGAATATGTAAATTATTTTAAAACATGTACGTGTTCAAATATCGTCTGTGTGTTACTTTTTTTTGTCTTTTTGATGACAAGAAAAATCCAAATGTTGCGAAAATTTCAGACTCGAATAAAACAACGTTATGGACCAGTAGCATTGCTGCCAGAGCTGTTGGGATGCGCGTCGTGAGACGTCTCAATGGTTTACTAGTACCGAGCCTCCGGTAGGGGCCCCTGCCTAGTGGTCCTGTACAGACGGAATCTTAATTAATTAATTTGTGGCCGCTACAACGGCATGCTCGTACTAGAACGTCCTAGCACAGTATTTGCCGAGGCCGTTTCCAAGAATCACCTGGACGTGTACGGTACTTGCCAAGGCCAGCTATGAGAGGGTTTGCCTGGGTCCTCGCAGCTCGGACGTAAAATTTACGGGCAAGTCGCCTTACGGTGTCATCCATGGAGCGGACACCGAGTCCTCTTCTCAAAAGTCGAGAAGGGAGCCGATAGGGAGCTTTGGCCGCTAGCCGAAGACCCCTATCGAGAACGCTTTGCAACTTTCTTATATGAATTGTTGCGAGGTAACCCCAGACGGGAATAGCGTAGGTAATGATCGGCAACAGGTACGCGTTGACAATCAACTTACCCAGCTTGCGGGTCATAGCCTTGTTGGCGAGTATCGGAAACAGTTTGCGCGAGACGAGCGGACGCTCTCTGACGCATCGTCTCAGCGTGGGCACGCCAGGTGAGCCGACGATCAAGGTGGATACCGAGGTATTTAACCTCTCTCGACCAGGGCAAATACGTTCTACCGAGTCTCTCTCGTCCTCGTGGTTCTTTCCGGCGCTTTGAGAATAGCACCGCGGAGCTCTTGGTTTCGTTGACGGCAACTTTTCAACGTCGTATACGCATCGAGTGGGCGCTGAAGTCGTATGATAGCCCTGTCAGCGTTCCGATCGGCGGTATAGACCACCGTGTCGTCGGCAAACAGAGCCATCTGGACTCCAGGCTCTCTGGGTGCGTCGTTGATGAACACGGAGAACAGGAGAGGCCCTAGCACGCTACCTTGAAGTACCCCGGCTGTAATGCGTGTCTCGGAAGAGACGTGGTCGTCTATTCTCACGCAGAAAGTCCTCTCCGTCAGAAAGCTAGCAATCAAGCGAAGGTAGCAATCTGGGAGCTAGATTTCCCGGAGCTTGAACAAGAGCCCGTCGTGCTAGGCTCTATCAAAGGCCTTCTCCACATATAGGAAACAGGCGACAGTCTGCTCTTTCCGACAGCCGGCGCTCGTGATGTATTCCACCAGTCTCATCAGCTGATGAGTGGTGGAATGCCCCACACGGAAACCGAAGTGTTCGGGGACCAGTACATCGAAGTTTCTTAGATGGTCTAGGACTCTCCGTTGTACAAGACGTTTCTAGGACCTTTGACGTGGCCGACAGTAGACTAATGGGCCGGAGGTTCTCGGGACGGGAAGCGTCCTTTCCCTGCTTCGGGATCACTATGACCGTCGCCTTTCGCCATTTCTGGAGAAAATAGGCCAGTCTTAGACACGCGTTGAACAGCGCAACGAAGAAAAGTATTCCTTGCTCCGGAAGTCGAATTAGAGCGGTGTTCGAGACGCCGTCCGGGCCAGGAACTTTTCTCGGTACGAGTTCAACGAGCCGATCTGAGACCTCTTCCCTAGTGATGGGTTCGGGCTCCGCAGAGATCGGAAGAGACAGAAAGTCTTCCACTTCGTTCTCGAATTCTTCATCGAAGCCCCAGTCCATGGGCGGGTTTGGAGCGAACTGACGCTCGAAACACGCGCCCAAGTACTAGGCCTTCGCCTCTGGGCGAGCCAGGATTTGACCGAAAGTTCCATCAATGGCTGGGATCCGAGGTCGGCGCCTCGTCCCTACCAACGCCGAAGGTATCCGGTAAGGGCGACTTTTGTCCGATCCGTCTCCCGCTTGGGCCACGGCGAGTTACCAACTGCGTCTCCGTTAGGCCTGAATTTCAAGACGTAAAATGCCGGTCGCCCGGTTGTACGCTGCCTTGTCGGTCGGACCACGGGTCCGCTGCCAGCGTCTCCGGAGACGAGTGCTCTCGACGATTTCTCTCGCAAGCGAGAGCACTCGTCTCCTCTAGGATCCGCTGCCAGTGGGGCATGACGCCAGGCTTCATCATGGATGACGCGTCGATCGGAGATATGACAGCCTCGTCAAACGCGGCAACTGCCTCATCTACTTGGCGGACAGTTTCGAGTGGTCCCGCCTCTGGCAATCGGCGACTTAACGCCGGGCCATAGCGGTCCCATTCCACCACCTTTCTGACATCTCTGCGTACGACGTGCTGGGTAGCGATGTGTATCAAGATGGGGAGATGATCAGACGATAGTTCCGTTAGCGCGGACACATGGACCGGACAGTCAATTCCTTGGATCACCCCTATTGTGCCGATGCAATTCTAAAAAATTTAAATTGCCCAGCCATATTTTGTGCCGACACGGCTCGCTGAATTTCAGACTCTATGTTGTTGGGAGACAGGAGCGGCTTTCACCCGTATTTGGCGACGTAATCGGGCTGGCAGTGGTCAACGCTAGTGGCGATCCAGTAAGGTAGGCAGTTTTAACCTTGCAATTCACTCCGCTCAGCTGATCTCGGTTCGACAATTTGTAACAAGTTTTTCTGGACCGTCCTGAGTTCATGGATCAGGCCTCATTTTTCTTCCATCCGCTGACATGGTGAGTTGGTCCGACGGCTTGGAAACGGACTTCTTGACTTCTATCATGCGCGAGTAAAAAGGAAGGGTCTCAGGTGAGGTTATTATACAGTGTTTTATTAGAGTGTTCAATGTTTAATTATTCTGAATATGTGTGTTATGTTGTTTGTGTGTAATCTAAACGTATAAAGCCGTCTTTTTTGTAAGAATCTAATGTATATTAAAATTATACGGGACTTCTGGTCTGACAGCACGTGGCACTTTGCACTCAACTGATTTAAGAAAGTTTAAAAATAAATGTAACTTAAAGTAATGTTAATGTCAATGTGTATAAAGTTTAAAAGAGAAAAGGGGTGATATTATGTGACGAATTAAAATTATATTAAACTGTTTCTGTTTGCATTGGGTGTACTATGTATGTGGGTATAGATGTTCAATACAAAGTTATTTTATGGTTGTGAAAATATACGAATTAATGGAACAAATGCATGAATAATATATGGGAACAGATCGTACAAATGATGAAATTAAATTTAACTCCAGATGTGAAATTTTTGTGTGATAAGATGACTAAAACAGCCATAAGCCTTATGCACTAAACAACCAGAATTGTATTCATGCAATGTTTAAGCATTAATAATAACAGAGAAGTAGAGTGCCTAAAATTAGGTCAGTGTGAGTGTGTTGTTGGTGTTCTGAGACCAAAAGGAGTTGGTTTGACTGTATTTTACAAGATCTGAGACAAGTGAAACAATGTTGCAGGGTCCCCGCCCGTGTCGGTAGAAAGGTTCGTGGATGGCGACTACAATACCTGTCACCTCTGCAGAGCTATGCTAACAGGCTCCTCCAACGCCGTCGGATCCAACCCAGGAACACCGAGGAATGCTCAGGAATACATATCTATGCTCAACCACTACCATGAGCGAGAACTTCATGTGAAGAAGTGAGCAGACTCTTCTACTGACCAGGACCACACCAGCATCCATCACACATATCACAGGACTGAGTAAAATTTTACAAACGCAGGTGGGAGAATTCCAGTTTATAATTTTCATACACAACACTATAATGTGTTCAGGGAGGAAGTGGACATATATATATGTATATAATATATATAAACAGTTTTTTTTAATATTGCTAGTGAACAACATTTTGTCAGAACCTGTCCTGTGTATACATATTTGCTACTGTCTTATTAACTGTTAAAAGAACATCCATTTAGCATATTATTTGACTACTTCTCATTATTGATAGTATTAGTAATGCTGATTGATTAACACTGATAATATTGAATTAATAATGAACACTGAACATATTTTTTTTATATATGTATGTACTTCTATTTGTCTACGAAATTGATTATGGAAACTATTATTGTAAACATTACACAATTCAATTGCCTGTATACTGATGAAACACTAATAAAAAAGAAAGTTGTTATCGTTGAATAAGCGTTTAATTGCAAGTCCTGTCACAATGGGCTCCAGCACAATTTTTTCTTCCGTCTAGGTCAAACGCCTAGTTTTAAAATTTAATGTAACGGCCGTAGCCGTTACACTATGTCCAAGACATCGGGAGCCGCACGGAGTTGTGAGGGGTAGAACGTAGGTTGGGCACGCCCAATCACCGTCGCCCTGCGTGAATCTGCAAACCTGCGTAAACGCTACCCATTTTGGGCAGTCAAGCGGCTGTTCCAATCGTGATGCTTACAATATAGGTCGCCGGCCATGATGACATTCCTGTGTGCATCGAACGCGACCGCTAAATCGGGGTGAAGGAGCTCTTTTTGCGGCGGTTTGTACACCGCTACCAAGAGGACACCAGCCAGAGTGTTCAATATCTCCACAGCAGTGACCTCCAAGTGAGTCATTTGCAGCAAGAGGACGCGGTGATGATCAAGACTGAGCCTCACCGCGACCGCAGTACCGCCATCAGCAGTACCCGGCCTGTCGTTTCGATAGCACACATAGTTGGCCAATCGGAACCGGTTCGCAGGGGTCAAGTGGGTTCCATTGAGAAGCACTACATCGGGTTTGAGTCGGGCCAGTAATTCTTGGAGTTTCTGGATCTTGTTAGCCAACCCGTTGGCCTTCCAGGAAAGAATGGAGAGGTCTAGTTTGAGGACCCGACTCATAGAAGTCCTACACAAGTGGCGGCTTCCACCAAGAGCATGAACCTCTCGGTTGTATCGGCAGTCTCCAAGCAGGAGCGGATGGACCTGAAGGTCTGGGCAACTTTGCGGAGGTCAAATTCTGCCAGGAAGGCTTTGACGACCTGGTAGTCGTCAGGAACGGTTTTTGAGGCAGAGTGCCCGGAGACTGTTTGCGCATAAGAGCGCCGAGGCTTAACAATCGGGGGATTGGTGGAAGCCAAGAGGGACAGATACGATTGCGTCGGTCTTTGTAACGCGATGCGCAGGCTGTCTGGACTGTGCGGCTTGGTTGGCAGGAGAACGGGAGCGAGCGCCACGGGGCTTACGATGCCGCTTCTTTTTGCCTGCAAGAGGAAACCGCGGGGGTGGGAGGTCAGGCGAGGCTGCTTCTACAGCAGGATCGGGGTTCTCCGGTGTTGGGGAGAATTTAGTAGTCTCAGGCTCCACAACCAAGATGTTTTCTTTGGACTGAACAGTCTCACTTTCTGATGCCGCGGAGTTTCGGCGCTTTTTCGCATTAGATGAGGCAGGGGCCTGGGAAGGAGCCTGAGTTGGAGTTGCCTGTACCACAGGTGATTGCTTCGGGCCTTTGTTTTTCCTTTGTTGCTTAGGTTTGACAACGGTGGCGACAGTCAAGCAGGAGTCGAAGGGCCTGGCTGCTCGGTTGCAGGTCTGGAACCAGCTACCGGATGCCTTTTGGCTTTCGCCGCTCGAGCTGCCGCTTGTACACCGGGCAGGACCGGTTGTTGGCGGGGTGACTTCCGCCACAGTTGATGCATCGTTTGAAAGCCGGTGCGTCGCAATGTTTAGTGAGGTGCGGCAAAGAGCACCTCACGCACGCAGGAGCGTTGGAGCATGTATCTGTATGGCGCCCGAAGCGTTGGCACCTGTGGCATTGAGGCAGAGCCCCGGGAGCGTGGCTTCGTTCCACTTTAACGCGGAACGCAAAAAGCCGCGTTAGAGAGAGTAGGCTTTCGCCTGCCCCGCTTTTCTCCGCCAATATGCGAACCAGGGGAAGTGGGCGCTTTGTTCCGGCTGGGGCATATACCCGATGAACCGAGCGAACCGGATAGCCCAGCTTGCGCAGCTCATCAAGGATTTCTCCCGAGAGGTGATTCCACGTCCAAGCCTCTGAGCACGAATGACAGAGGCTTCACGTGCTTGGGGGAGAAGGTGTAGAACTGCAACTGAGCGGATTCCACGAACGGCATAACATGACGATGCAAGTCCATTCCGCGGACAACGATCTTGACTGTGTCGCCCCGAAGGAGCTTCAAGTTGACGTTGGCCGGGGAAAGTCCGGGCGCCGTTATCAGTCGCCAGTAAAAACCGGTGACGTTGCTCACGCTGTGTATGAACACGGGCGGGATGCATCCAGTGGCCGGCGGTGCTTGGGCATCGCCGGACACAGTCGGCCTCGTGCCGGATTCGCCATCGGCGGGGACAACTTCCATGGCGGACGCCGAGGAAGAGGTAGAGGAGGACCGGTTCCGCCTCGGTTTCTTAACCGGGCGCCCCCGTGGCCCAACCGCCACGAAAGCGTCGGTCTCGTCACCGGGCAGCGGGACTGTCCGGGGATCAACTTGGTCCGCAGGCATTGGCGGAGAACTCGGCGAGTCGCACGAGTGGGATAGTGCAGAGGCGAGCGATTGCGTGCTCGTTGACTCGCCCGTACCGGGCATGGCCGTCAACGAGCGGGAGGGTCGCCGACCAGAGGCAGCAAGGCCAGGGACCTAGTGTCTGCCCCGAGCCGGACCTCGACAAGCTGAACTGGAACGACAAGAGCTGGGCCAATGACCGGCTTCGTGAAGACCTCCCCTTACCAAGAGCGGTGTCCACTGGCCTCTTTACCCCGGCGATATCCAAGCTCACTTACCACTGGTGGGTGATCGCAAAGATCGTCCAGGGCAGCGCTACCTATGAGCCTGAGCGACAGCGGTTAATATGCGCTACGCAAATATAGCTCTGGCAGGCTTGTGTTTCCTCCTCTTCGGCAGGCTAGATGAAGTCGCCTCGTCCTGAGAAGGGTCGCGTCGCTGGGCTGGTGGTCCTTAGTAGGTCCCACGTAGACTCAGCTGATCTTGTGCCAGCTACTTAGTTCACCAGCTAGCTGAGTCTTAGTCTTCTTTCTTCTCGATGCCTGTAGTGATGAACAGAGCAGACAGGGCAGAGATGGAGTTGAGCTGTCCTCTTCAACGAAGGCAGCAGAACGCAGCGAAAAGCTTCCAGTTCTTCCAGTGAAGAGCAGTCAAATAGAGAAGGTCTGCCCTGGTTGAGCGCTGGATGCAGAATGTCGTGAAGTGGCTGTCTGTGTGGTGTCGAGCAGCAGCATTCAGCAAAACGGTGCCAACGCGCTGAATGTTTGTTTACTGAACAATTCTACACGCGCCAATAGAAACGACTTATTGAGCACGGCACCATTTGTCTCAGTCCCACCTCTGTCTTGTACTGTCGACACAATAGACTGACTAGCTAAATACAACAGCCCACTGACAAAGACCAACTACTTTTTCGACCAGTTTCAATTTGTTACAATGTGTTGTTCTTTCATTTGTTTAACAGCTATTTCACTATACGCTTTATAAAACAGTTAAATAATAACTACATGTAATTACTAAAATCGGTTCTGTGCTTTTATAATATTGCTTCTAAAAGAGTGCTTTTATAAAAGTGCTTTAATAAGTTCTGTGCTTTTAATAAAAAATAAAATTTCATTTAAAAAAAAGCAATTGGCGTAATTAGAATTACTTATTAAAATATTAAGTTTATAGTCGTAGCAGATTCATAAGATTTATATGGTTTAAACATTTTGTTAGTTCAAAAAAATAAAAAAAGTTTTTTGTGAAACTTAAACTTTTGATGTGAATGCACTTAAAAGTGTTGATAAAATTACAATATATTCTGGAAACTAAAACCTAATAACACACATACTATTAAAACCATATAATCAACACATACAGCAAAAATTACGTAGCAGCTCCGTGCTCAAAAGTGTATACTTCATGGCCGTCAAATAAAATAGTGGAGTGTCCTAGCTGGTAGACGAGTCGCTGAGTCTGTGTATACAATTGTTATAGCCTATTTGTTAACCATAAATAGGTGTTAGTTTGTTGCAGGCTAATGATAGTGGCCGTTCTTTGTAACGGAACACACCACGCACGTAGAACAGTGTAAGAATTTTTACGTACAATCACTTTTAACAATTACTCGCTTAAAGGATTTACTTATTCCTGGAAGCAATATTTACACTATTTTCAATCACGTATTAATCAGTTCTGTTTTGTTATTCTATATAATATAATATGGATTATAGACAAATTACACAATGATTATCCAAGGCTCAAGACATCGAATCTTCCAATAAAGGGTGTCCAGACGAAGACCTGACTTCTACTTGGTCGTCCCACGCTTTACCTACTCACACATTTATATCTTTCTCTCTTTTGTTAGACTTGATTTCTCCACTCTTTTCAAGTGTTTCAGTCCTCTCAGGCAATTCTATTTTATGCTACAGATATTTTTAAATTTCTTTTTATTTGGTTCTTGTAATGAGTACTCAAATCGTTGTTAAAAAAACAAGTAAAATTGTTATTTTATTAATCAATAAAACTCATGCTAAAAGTATATAATAAGTTTGTGAGTAACTTACAATAATGTACTGACAATTGTAGACTTTATCATTAAAAGTTATAGGGTCTTAAAATTAATATGCAGTAACCACATACTCCAATGTAAAAAATGGCAGCTATAAGAGCAAACTTCTTGAAAACAGCAAAATTAATACTCTAATTATTCCGAATTGGCAACCTACACCCAAAGTCTTTGACGCTTACACCAGACACTGTATGTGCAGACTGCGGATATACTGTTCTACATTACAATTAAATTACATTTACCGATTGAAAAATGAACTTCCGACAATTGCCAACTGAAATTCTATGTACATGTTTTGTCGAAGTCCTTGAGAATACAATTGTTCCACAGAGCCATTAGACATTTCCCAATATGGTTACTTCTTCATCATCTTTAATGAATTAAGTTGACTAGTCTCCCCTTGTCGACTACTTCTGTTTTGTGTTTAATTCTTATGTGGCAAGGTAGAGTCATTTATTATAGGCTATGTTTGAGGAAAGGCGGTCTTAGATTATTTAAGTAAAAGCGTAAAATGGAATTTAAATAACCCTGATGAATTTACAACTTATAACAATAAAGTGAATATCGGATTCAGCGTGCAACAGTTGTAAGGAAAACACTGAGCAGCTTTTGAATTATTTAAAGTATTTAGTTTACACTTTGCTGAGAAAAACATGGATGCAGGAATGCGGCGACGATGAGCACTTTCTCAAAATTGAGCATTCCACATACAAAGTAATCTGATACACACATTGCGTCATGAACTTAAATTGAGTTGTATTAATTACAGATATTGATTTGAGCTATATACACAAGAGTTGTAAAAAATTCCAGCTATGACCACAAAAAAAATTGTAAATTTGATGCCATTGCGACACCAGTATTTAAGGAAAGTGTTAAGTACTTAATAGCATTTACAATTCACCGTTGTACAAAGTAAAGTCCCTACTTAAGTTGTTTAAATTAGGGGAAATAAAATTTACAGAAGGCTCTTCCATTAAAGGGCCCATGTTTCTGACGAAACAATCTCTTTCTCTTCTTTGACAAAAGTCTGAATTTATTGAAATAAATATTTTTGACTTTTATTCTTTTGCAATTGTATTGAATTTAATTTTTAAAGACATTTTAAAATAGAAGATTATTTTTAGATAAAATAAGTAACTAAAAATAATAAAAAGCTACTGTCAAAAAAAACATGTGTCCCGTTGCATTTTATAAAATCTGTTCAGTTTGTTTTAGCTGCAAACATATTTTCTAATCGCATTTGTTAATTGCAGTGAGTAGGCGAAAAACTACAAACGGGCATTCACATACCCAGATATGCACACATGCCTGCAAGATTTGGTAGAATTTTATTTTATCTCTGTCATATGTAATGGGAGAGTACTCGGACATATAATGAGATGCAGATTGGAAGGGACTGTGCGTTGCCGTTTATTCCGCTGTACACATTTGGAGTATAACAACATACTATGTTCCACGTACCGTTCAATAGCTGTTAGTGCATTGGTTTAAATCGGTAATGTGCTTTTTGCGTGCAAAAGTGTATTTAACTATTTATTTGACAGAAAACTCAAATCATAGCCTATGATTATGTAAACAACTGCTGTATTTTCAAGCTGTCTGGCAGTTTTATAATGCCAATAATGTTAAATATACTCTGCTTTATTTTAGTTAATATGGCCACAGTTTTATATTTCTCAACCTAATGGAAACCAATTCGTTTACGACACACCAAAAACCTAGGGCAATAATAGTAATTATAATTATATTTGCGTTATAAGTTACTGCTTATTCTACAGTATGAAGCTCTGGCTCTACTTAACGAAAATAATTTGTAATTATTATGAATATCAGGCAAAATATTAAATGATCGCTGGCAAATGACATTAAAACATTTATAGAAATGGGATCTAAAACAAGTATTCTGTTCATTAATAAACTAATACACATAAAGCTGTAGCCTGTTGATAACGTTAATAAAATCTTACAGGCTTGCTTTATTTGTTAGTGTATTATTCCTTCATTATATGTCCATGTAGTGCTACGCTTATGTAAACTACGTACGCACAGTCCTCAAAGAAAGCATCTTTTAAAATTCAAAAAGTTACTGGAAACTATGACTGTCGCCATTATTTTAAAACTTTCACGAGGGATTAGTCTTCTCAATGTATGTTTTTATTAAGTTTCTTAAACATAAAACTTGTTACGCAATGTATTTTCCGTTCCACGGTGCAACGCCATCAATAATAAACTTGTCCGACGTGCGAAACACATGTAACCAGAAACGTAAACAATATTTAAAGCTATCTTCTTTTACGTACATTATTTCGACCGTCGATCATGCAAAATATCGTACATCTAAACAAAAACGTAATGAATATTTCAAGTTTAACTTCTGTTAAATATACTATTTTGGCGATCACGCAATCATGATGTCTAAATCGTGAACGTTGTTGAACGTTAGAGAAGTTGTTACTTACATTTTATGAACACTTTTATAACCTAAATGACTGTAGTAGTATAGACCTAGAAGTACAATTCCGTAACACAAACTATCAAACTAACTAATGATTTTTACTCAAATAATATAGTCAGTAAACAGCCAATATTCCTAAAATAAACAATATAACATTTGAAACTGTCATTATTAGATTATCTGAATAGCTTGTTGACCTCATAAAGTTCACCCACCTCAATAATTCGTGGCAGCATGGTGTTGTCTGCTTGTAGCAAGTGGATAATTCAAGTGGCGTAAATAACTGTTTACAAGACGGCCGAAGCTTTGACTCATCAAATACTGTCTCGAAGGCACACAAACCGGCTGACTCTTTTTACTGCGTCATCCAACCTTTTACGCAATCCGTGACTAGTGTCATAAGGCAATTTCGGTTATTGCCTATCGCACTGGCTAACAGCATAAACTACATAGTAATAACGATACGCCCTATAAGGCCGGCCGCGTACTGGTAACTTTTTTGTCACGCAACTGTTTTGTCACTGTCACCCTCCTGTCACTTCGGCTTGAAGAGTCCGCACACGATGAGCGACTGTCACCTGTCACTCACTGTTTCTTCGTAGCTTCCTAGCAGTTTTAGTTTCAACAGCGAAAGAGTCGATGCATTGATATGGATTTCCGAGAGACAGCCGTCCTATGTGCACTGGTGATACGGCATAGGAAAAATCAGTAAAAAAGCCGTACTGGGTTCATCCAATGTGGAGTGAAAGATTGCTGAAAGGAAAATTTAAATTGATGTTTGAAGACTTGCGATCCTATCCGGAAAAATTTTTCGGATATTTCCGCATGAGTGTGGAGGCTTTCGACGAATTGGTACAAATTTTGAGACCTGCTATTACCCACCCCTTGTCAATTCCACCGGAAGAGAGGCTCGCTGTGACAATAAGGCAAGTTATAATAAAACAAATTAGATATTATGTAGCTAGCTACTAATTAAATAGTAAGATATTAATTATAAAATTATAATTAATTATAATTGTACAGATTTAAAGTTTACATTTTCAGTTTTCAGAATAATAGTTTTTCACTAGAACAAGATTTGTATTACAATAATAATGGAAGAAAAACAAAAAATACAAAATTTAAAAAATTCCATGTTTTTTCTCATATTCATTAAAAGAATTGAAAAATACAAACGAGTTGAAAAACACACAAAAATTAAAAAAACGTTCTTCTTTTCTTTCTTTTATTTAAATTCATCAGGCGTTTTTTTGAGCACATACATCGTATAGATTGTCTGATTCATCAGAACTGACAGAAAAATTGGCAACGTATGAGTGTACACTATTGGAATCTTGAGGTGATGTTAGGGTGGTGTACGAAGAGCATTGTCGACTTGGCGCGAGTGCCAGAGAAACAGATGGTGGATTTGTAATCCGTGCTGAAGTAGATTCAGTGACTGATAGAGTATCAACTTCAAGGGATGCTGATCGGGGAAAAGTATCGGAAGCGAAAGAATTTCCAGCTGTTCTATTAAACTGAACTGCAGACGGCCCAGGTTGGTGATATTGTTGGTATGAAGCGAAAGAATTACCAGTTGGTATATTAAACTGCATTGCAGACAGCCAAGGTTGGTGATATTGTTGGTGTGAAGCGAAAATTTGTCTTGTCGGTTGGGACTTGTTTATATTTTTGAAGATGTGTAGAATCTGGATTTGTACATCCAACTTCTGATATTGAGGTAGTGCTTTCAACATAGGGACAAGGGATAGCGCAAAATGTGTGTCTTGATCATTAGTTTCTGTAGCGGGCTCCTTTTTTTCTCGAAGAATTTCTAAAAGGCTTTCTTCGTAACTCTTTTTCTTGTTCATACTACGTGTCCTGTTCGTGGCTCGAGCTGTTGGTAGATCAGGCGTTTCTGACATCTCTACTTCTTCTCCTGCTATGTCTTCCTTATCGCTTCCAATTGTTGTAGCATTTCCACATGTTTCGCGAACTTCCATGGATGGCAGAAGAAACAGAAGTTGATCATAATACAAATATTTCCGGCGCTTTGTGGCAGCTTGTCCTGATTTAGTAGATTTTTGCTCTCGTAGTTCTCTAGAGAAACAAGCCCTAATATTTTTCCATCTTCTTTGTAACAACTTTCCTGTAACAGAATAATGTAGGCCTATGAAATTTCAGATGAACACGTATGTTATTTAGAATCAATTTTATGTAAATACTCAATTCGTTTCAGTGATTTAGATGACGAATAAAACTATTCATTATGTTTTATTATTATTATTATTGGTACTACTCTACGTTTCCGATATTACGATTCAGTTCAACATATGCGATAGTATCAGTATGACCTGTGTATATCGCATATACAGTACGTTTAATATAATAAATTAAAACATAACGTATAAAACGAAATATAATGTTTAAGTAAAAATACGAAATGTTTTTGTGCGCACGGTTAGGTATGGTAGTTTATGTTTTAATATGCTTACAATTATTATAATATAAACACAACCTAGGCTTAACACAGAAACAATAACATGTTAATTTAGTATATCAATAACCAGTTATTAAATGTATTTGTAAAAGCCTCAGTCTACAACGTAACATGCTCAGAGCGATAATGGAAAAGTACCAATTATTATTATTATACCCTATTATAATTATTATTATTATTTTATATTGATTTTGTTTTAGGTATCTTGCTACAGGAGCAAGTTTCAACGCTCTGTCCTACGAGTATTTGATCGGTCCGACCACGCTTCGAGAGATAGTGAAATCTACATGCATTCAAGTGTGGAATGTTTTACAGCCTATGTTCATGCCTGAAAAAAGTGAAGACGACTGGATTAAAATTGCTGACCAATTTTATACACGTGCACACTTCCCGAACATTATAGGTGCTTTGGATGGTAAGCATATACGAACCATTCAGCTTCGCAATAGTGGTTCAGAGTGTTTTAATTACAAAAAGTACTTCTCGGTAGTCTTAATGGCATGGGTTGATGCCGATTATCAATTCGTGTACATTGACGTTGGCGCGAATGGTGCAGCAAGTGACTCCACTATCTTCAGTAATTCGAGTATGGGTAGAAGGCTACAACAGAACCTACTAAACATACCAGACGACCGTACTATACCAAATGAACCAGATGGCAAAAAAGTGCCTTTTTGTTTAGTCGCTGAAGAAGCATTTGGTTTGTCAAGGCATATACTACGTCCATTTGCTAGAAAATCTCTAACGCCTTTAAAGAAAATTTATAATTACAGACACTCAACGGCTCGTCGTTTGGTTGAATGCACTTTCGGCATATTAGGCAACAAGTGGCGCATTTTCCATAGACCCATCGATGTCAAGCTTGAGTTTTGTGATAAGATTGTCATCGCCTGTTGTGTGCTACACAATTTCGTACGGAGGAAAAATGGAATTAATTTTACGGAAGCAGCATATGAGTGTCCGCAAGAGATTGTTTCAACTAGGCCAAATGTACGGAATTATTTTGCAACATACTTCACTTCCCCCAAAGGATCTGTTCCATGGCAGTACGTTAAAAGTTTGATTTCATCCTATTTCGCAATGTAACATGCATATTTGTAATTTCAGTTCTATTAAAGTTATATTCAATTAATGTTACTGTGTGTTCACTGCTAGTTTGCCCTATCTGTCATTTCAGACAAGTGGTGGAGGCAAAGTCTTATTGGTTGTTGTAATTACGGGTGTTGCGAGATGCAGTGCCGACAGATTAAAAAATTAACTAAAGCTATATTTAAATTAAATATACCAGTAAATACAAGGTCAGTGACATCACAAGTAAATGATGTACCATCAGCAAATTTGTGCAATAGACTACATATAAATATGATAGAAATAGGCGTATTAGAAAAATTACAATACCAGATGATAGAGAGTTACTTAACAAGGACTAAAATCATTATGGACACTGCAGTAATCTGAATGACGAGTGCAGATGAGTTAATGGACCATGGTTAAAACAAGTAATAATCAACCAGAAAAAAAAGGGGGACTGATTTTCTGTATACCAACCAAGCAACCCATTGGAAAAAAGGAACGAAATAAATAATATTAAATATAATAAAACAACAAAATTCAAAAACCATGTAAGGACAACTTACTCAATCTATTTAGAAACAACATGATTTAAGATAAACAACAAAACACCAAGAGAATGTAAGAACAGATTACATAATTTATTTATAAATAACTGATTTAAAATAGAATAAGAGAAAAAATAATATTTTGATGGGAACAAAAAGAAGACTAAATAAATAAAAACAATTAATGGTAATGTGCTCATATAAGAAGGTAAAATAAGAAGAATAATGGATAATATAATTACTATAATTACAATGAAGCTAAAGAATGATAATAATTAATACAGCTACAATTTAGAATTTCTCGGAGTTGAAAATGATAAAAGAAGAAATGATATGAAGAACATCTGTCACAAGAAGGAAAGTCAAAAGGAATTACAAATAATGCCTGTCCATAATGTTATCTGAAATTAGCTACTGAAAATAAGAAGGAATCCAGAAGAAAAAAAGAAATATATAAATAAAAGTAAACAGCAGCAGCGTGAAGAATCCCAAAAGTGTTTTTTATTAGTCAAAAAATAGACTATTATGGTATAATTTTTATTTAATAACTGTCTGTAGATGAATTCCAGCAGTATTATATTTAAGTGTAGTATCGCCAGCAGAGTAGGTAGCCAAAAGTGGCCCCTCTGAACTGTCCCAGCTCACGTGTTAGGGAAATTGAATATTTAAGGGATAATAAAACAGCTGAAAAGATTGATATCAGATTCCAGAAGTATGAAGGAAGAAAACAGAAGGAAGATAGCAGACAGAAGCTCAATTGAGAAAGCACATTTATAGAAGTAAATAGAAATATGAGAGTGTTAAAACAAGTTTTTACTAATTATTGTGACCAGTCCTTATCGAGGGATGTTTGAAAAACCATCACCATGAGAAATTATATCATTAATGAATTTGCCTCCAAGAGAGAGAGAGTTGAGTATGAAATCAAGTCAATTACCATTAACAAAATAAAAGATACATAACCAAACAGAAATGAGAATATATTATGAAGAATGATGTAAGAAGCTGAAGATTTAGAAATCAAACAATTATTTTTAAAAAGAAATAAAAATAAATCTGTTCTAGTGGGGGAGCTTTATGTAACATTACATAACCCATGCCCAATACCGCTAATAAATAAAGAAGGATTCATATAACCATAAGAATAATAAAATCAGTAATTACCCATTCAAAAGTCAGAAATGGGGATTATGTATCATATTATAAAAACCTTTGTACCATAAAACACTGTAGCAATTGAAAACAATGTGTATGCCAAAGTGCGGTGTGTGCAAAGTGAAACATAGTATGTTATGTGGAAGTGTTAAAAACTTAAAAAGGACATCTCACAAATTTGTGATGCAGATGCAAGAAGCAGTATTATAGTAATAAACGATAATACTAATGACAAGTTTTAGTAGTTTTGTGTTGTGTAGGCCACAAAGCCCATATAACTGAAATTAGTATATTATTTTTGTTTAGGATAAAGGAATCTAGGGTTATATCAAACTAATAATGGCCAATTGTTACTATATTAGAGAGATGGATTGGAAAACAAAGTAGTGTAGAGTAAGAATACATTAACTGAAGTATAAGTCATAAATAAACTAAAAAATAAAAATCATTAAATTATAAAATACCGGTAGCCAAGCTTAAGTAAATAGGTGAAGAAAAACCTTATATAAATTAAATTTAATTATAACTAAAATTTGTAAAGGAGTATTTTTTCTAAAAGAAGAAATGAAATAATAATCTATAATATATTTGCCAAAACCCACTCACTGACTCATCACTGTATCTCAACAATGACAAGGCCTAGAAAGATGAAACTTTACATAGATATTCACTAGATACTGTAGATGTGCAATAAGACGGGGTTTGAAAAAATTCAAAATTTAAGGGGGGTTTTGGAGGGATCAAAGTGACCGATTATTCTCATACTCACTCACGCACTCATCACTGTATCTCAACAATGACAAGGCCTAGAAAGATGACACTTTACATAAATATTCACTAGATACTGTAGATGTGCAATAAGACGGGGTTTGACAAAATTCAAAATTTTAGGGGGGTTTTGGAGGCGTCAAAGTGACCGAATATTCTCATAAGAAGTACATGACAGTTAAAACGTGACAACTGTTAGGCAGCTTCTAGATGAGATAGAAAGATGAAATTTGTTCTACAAGTTAAATTAACCCTCTTTTAAAGAACACAAAGGTCAAAGGTACACAACACACAAACGTACCGTACAATCCTGTTCTGTCACGTACCTTTTTGGCACATATCAATGTCGAGTTGTGTAACACTGTCAAATCGATAAAGTATATTTGCAAATACGTGAACAAGGGCAGTGATCAAGCAGCTTTTGTGTTGGAAAATGAGTGGGACCAAGTGTCCAAATATGAAGCAGGCCGTTACATAAGTAGTTCCGAAGCGGCATGGCGTATATTTTGCTACCCAATCCATGAAAGATATCCTCCAGTAATGCATTTGGCTGTACACCTTGAAAATGGCCAGAGAATTTATTTTAATCCCGGAAACGTTCAAGACAAAGTTCAAAATCCACCCAAAACCACTCTACTGGCATTCTTTGAACTATGCAAATCAGACAATTTTGCCAGAACCATAATCTACAGTGAAGTCCCTGCTTACTACACCTGGAAAAACAATAAGTTTAGTCGGCGGAAACAAGGCAAAGCCGTTCCCGGACATCCAGGAGTGAAAAAAGATCAAGTGCTTGGTTGGTTTATACTGTACACCCTAATAATGCAGAATGTTACTACCAACGTCTTCCCCTTCATGAAGTTAAAGGGCCTACGAGTTTTAATGATCTTAAGAGGGTATCTGGCATAGTTCACTCCACTTATCAGTCTGCCTGCAGAGCGTTGGGTTTACTTCAAGATGACAATCAGTGGGACATCACCTTGGAGGAAGCTGCTCTGTCGGAGTCACCACAGAAAATCAGACAACTGTTCGCTGTCATTTTGGTGTTTTGTCAAGCAGCGGATTCCTTAGTGCTGTGGGAGAAATACAGAGACAGTATGTCAGAGGACTTCAAGAGACAGATGGAGTATGAATGTCCGGGCTTAGAGCTTGAACTATGGAACAACATCATTTACAACAAATGCCTACATTCATTAGAAAACTTCTTCAATCTTCAATGTCCAATCAATCCCTCCAACAACTCGGTCTTCCTTCTCCAAGTCAAGAGCCCAACAGTTTTGCAGTCAACCGCGAGTACCTGAAAGAACTCTCTTACAACACGGTCCATCTATCTGAACTGGTTGCTGAAAACGTGCCTAAACTGAACGACAAGCAGAAAAATGTCTACAATGAAGTAATTGCGAGCATTGAATCAGAGGCTGGACGACTATTTTTCCTTGACGCACCAGGTGGTACAGGGAAAATCTTTTTGATTAATTTAATATTAGCCACGGTAAGACAAGATAGGAAAATTGCTATATCTGTGGCTTCGTCAGGTATAGCACCAACGTTGTTGGATGGAGGGAGGACAGCTCATTCTGCCTTCAAACTGCCTCTCAACTTAAACCACTCTGAGACCCCATTTTGCAACATATCAAAACAAAGCGACACAGCGAAGGTACTTAAGGATTGTAAGTTGATAATTTGGGACGAGTGCACCATGGCTCACAAGGGAGGAATTGAAGCTTTGGATAGAACTCTGCAAGACATTAGAAGCAATAAAAACCTGATGGGTGGAGTCACACTTCTAATGGCCGGAGACTTCAGACAGACTTTACCTGTTGTACCTAGGGGAACTCGAGCAGATGAAGTTAAAGCCTGTCTAAAGAGTTCTGTCCTGTGGCCTAAAGTCCAAGTTCGTTCCTTGAGAGTCAACGGCATGGCTTGAGGGTGCATCTTAAAGGCAGTTTAAAGGCAGACGAGTTTTCAAGTTTACTTTTACAGATCGGTAATGGAAATCTACCTGAAGAAAATGGCAAAGTCAATATTACAAAAGACTTATGTGAAGTTGTATGCGACTTGACAACGTTGGCTGAAAAAATTTACCCTGATTTAACTAATTTTTACTTGAAAGATGTATCTTGGCTGAAAGAAAGAGCTATCCTTACTCCAAAGAGTGACATTGCTGCAAATATCAATAACACATTATTGGAAAAACTGCCAACTGAGATTGTCCAGTACCAATCCGTGGACTCTGTGGTGGAAGTAGAAGATGCGGTCCATTACCCAGTAGAGTTCTTCCACACCCTTAATCCTCCAGGCATTCCACCGCACAATCTTTGCTTTAAAGTTGGAGCTCCATTAATGCTGCTACGGAACCTGGTACCGCCTAAGCTTTGTAACGGTACTAGGCTGCAGATTAAATCGTTGCACAACAACGTCATAGAAGCAACAATATTCACTGGATGTGGTCAGGGGGAAGCAGTCTTCATTCCACGCATTCCCTTAATTCCATCGGATTACCATTTTCAGTTTAAAAGACTCCAGTTCCCTGTCAAGCTCTGCTTTGCTATGACAATAAATAAATCACAAGGGCAGTCTTTGAAAATGGCAGGTGTTGATCTGAGGGAAGACTGCTTCTCCCATGGCCAGTTGTATGTTGCTTGCTCACGAGTTAGCTCTTCTGAGAGTTTAACTATCTTTCAGCCACAGGGTCAAACAAAGAACGTTGTCTACAAGGAAGTTTTATAGTGCCGTATTTCGTTTCACAAAACGATTTCAGTAGACTTAGTATTAGCACCCATTTATGCTGTTAACAATTTGTAAATTTTACATTTATACAATGTGCTTGGTTACCCAAGGTTAAAAAAAAAACCACCGAACCAATGTGTTTATTCAGTAAAAACCGTAGCGAAGCACGGGTATACAGCTAGTAATTAATACTAGCCTATTTACTAAAACGGTACCTAGGTTAGCCAATTAAAAACCATCAATTTCTTGGTTACTAAGAGTAACTAACCAACAAGAAATGATTGATTGTTCAGTTGTATTCAAAGTGAGCAGATAAAAAAAATGTAATGTCCAATAAAATTTTAAAAAATTAATAACTATCATTCGGAACAAACCACTACAAAATTAATGAAACGAGTCAGCACCATACACTACATCAGAGACATCCTTTGAACTACAATAATTCACACCAGAAAATCGATGGAAACCAAAAAATCCATCTAACCATATCTCGGCCTAGACATCGGAATTGCAAATCTTTGGGTGAGATCGCTTCCTTTTAATAAATAACAAAATTACACATCAACTATAAGTATATAACACTAGAAACAGCACCATCTCTTTCAACTCATAAGAAAACAAGGTTAACATAATAAACTTTTTTTAATTAACCAAAAAACACTAAAAATGTGTGTTCACTAGGGACGTTCCGGCAGCCATCATTATTTGTGTTCGTTTTCTGTGAAGATACGTAGTCTGCGCTCTGGCGGTTTAAAAACAAACTTAATGAACCAGATTTTAAAATAAACAAATATTATTAATGTAAAGTATGATACAAACAAATATCCATTTCTGACTTTCTTAAAGTTTAAAGAACCTCAAATAACCCTGGGAAATATAATTAATTAATTTTTCTTTCTAAAAAACTGTAATTGAAAACATTTGTTGTGTGTTATATGTAATGTAAAACTAATATCGAAATAATGTTGTGATTTCGAAAAATAATCGATTGTCAATTTACGATTTGGAGACAATAGTATCCATTGAATAAAAATAAATTTAATAAATGCCTTGCTTTTAGGTAATTGATTGTGTATTATTTCTGGTAGATAGTAGTTTGTTACAGGAAAATAAGGAATAGCCGAGAAGAGTAAGGAAATCAGCCCAGTCATCAGAAAATTATTAAGTACTGCAAAAATAACGTAACCTTAAATGGGTTCGTAAATAGAAAACAGCTGATGCAACGAGCGGAAAAGTTTTAAGTACTAGATCGTACACAAAGAGAGTAATTCCCTTTAGCTCTCTTTCACTCTCTCTCCTACCTATCTTCACACGACTGCCCTGATTTAATACGAAATTAAGATACCGGTAACTTGGTTAATATAATTCATAATCACACACTCTCGATTGTAGAAAGTAAATAACATTATCGGAATCCAAACAAATAACACAAACAGATAACAAACGTTGTAACCGAGATAGACGCGATCAGCGTGGGAGACTTCACAAACGACGCTAACAGAGTAGGGCTTAAAAAAAAGTCAACCCGTTCAGTTAGATATCGTTAGAAATAGACGTAGAGACGCGATCAGCGTGGGAGACATTACAACAGTGAAGCTACGGGATATACACCGGTGGAACTGGAAACAAATAAGAAACCCAATAGATTCTGGTCGAGAAACATTGACAAACCTCCAAACCAAAATCTACAAATTCCATTAAGTCACAAGTACGACAATGCGAAGAAGAGGATGGAAAAACTTGGAGAAAAGAGGATCGAGAGGTTCAACAGAATTCACAAACTCATCACATTCCATGAAGGAGAGAGTGCTACTAAAAAGTAATCCAGTGGGAAAACGAATCGACAATACAGAAAAGAAACTATTCAGGCTGTACGAGGGACCCTACTTTTTACAAAGGAGGAAAGGACGACACACATTTATCGTCTACGATCCAACAAGAAACAAGATTATTGGAAAGTACCATGCATCAGCATTCCGTAAATTCTATGGATAAAGGAATTAATAAATAGTCAATTTATAAGTCCATGGGAGGGACGTAATCCACCCAGGGAAAATGAAAAATTTTAAGAACCCGTATAACCACTAATTGTGAGTTGTAAAAAATAATTTAAATAAAGAATTTCTGAGTAAGGAAATAAAATTTGAATAAAATTCAATTTTATTTTACCCAGCAGGGGAATTTATGCAACGATACGTTTAGCATAAGTATATGTATCAACCCCTGACTGAGGTATGATAAAATATGGATAGACGTATGAAACATGTAAGATGTACATAATAAAAATAGTATGATAAATATACGTTAGATATAAGAAAGAATGTAATAAATATAAGCAGTATTTAAATTTAAATAAATCAAATATTGTACGTAAGCATGTATATGGAAGCATATGACTTTGTTGGTTTTTAAATGTAATGAAGGGGAGCAATTAACACGCAGAGACCGGCAGCGGTGACGTCAGAACGACATGCAGTCGCCTGTGTAGCGGTCTGTGTGTGTGTGTGTGTGTGTGTGTGTGTGTGTGTGTGTGTGTGTGTGTGTGTGTGTGTGTGTGTGTGTGTGTGTGTGTGTGTGTGTGTGTGTGTGTGTGTAACAGACAGGTTAAATTATGCAAACGAGGGTGTAAGATTTCACACAGTTTTTTAAGGATTGTACGTGAACCAAAAGTCACACAAATCAGCGACATATGTGAATACATAGCTGACGCCTGGTGCTTCAATTTGGCGTTAAGTGGTCATTAATCGTGGGAACGGTTCAGACACCTTGTGAAATTTTGCCATAGCTGCCATAATTTGCACAGCGTAACATCCATAATTTGCATAGACAAGGTTTAATATTATACCTAACCATTGGTGTCATAATATTTATAAAAAAGTGTGCGCTTCATAAAAAGACGCGTAGGTTGAAAGTGATGATGAAACCGACGCGCCGGCCAGTCCAAAGTTGTCAGAAACAGTTTCCAACAGGAATTGCAATGGGCAGCAGTATAAAACCCCAGCGACCGACACACTCTTTCTCAGATCAAGTTCATTTAGTAAGAGGAATCCATGCATCTCAACAACGTAAACTTTACAAAGTTGTAGTAATGTTTTGAACAGTAGTCAATATACTGAAGTGCGATGGAACCGGCATTACGTCGGTGCAGTTATTAAAGAACGAGTGATTTAAAAGAAAAGACTGTATTAATGAAGCTACAAGAGTCATAACTACGTAGAACTTCTAGACAGCTATGAGGGACAAGAAAGAAGAGGAGAGGAACTAGACATCTACGAGAGGACGCAGGGACAACACATGCATCTACATCCAGCCGTTCATCATCAAGATTAGAGGTCCACGTCAGAACTCAGCATCCAGGAGATGGAGCGAGGAATTCAACGACGTAGAGACAAGAGGAGCTGATACCGAAGAGGATCATCAAACTCGAGAGTCCGGATGACGGTAACAACAATTTAAATGGGTGCAGGAAAAATGCAGGTGAACTCGAACATTTATTTAATATTATAAATGACCTTGAAGTCTATCACCAAAAGCTAGTCTCCATATCCAAGTTTACAGAACATTAATACATTTTTTTTAATTGGAACAATGAATAAATAATTGTTAGAAATATAAATGAGAATAGAGAATATCATAATAAGTAATCTCATACTTAAATGGTCAAGAAAGAACCATAGTTTATTATATTTTGTAATTAATTAAATGAGTAATTTTTAATATGAGATTTACGTAATAGTTAATTAATTGAGACATTAAAATTAGAATCAATTAACGTAAAGAAGATTCTCTATTAATATTTGAATTAATTAAAAGTTTCATTTACGTGGTATACATTGGAAACCACACTTGTAAAGACTAGATCAATATTTAAATGTTATACGTATTAAATACGTTTCCTATTGTATTTATATGTGTTATATATACATATAACAGTGTCTGTGTACTATTTCAGGTCATATATAATGTATGTGTGTATATACTATGTCTTAGAAGTATAAGAAATCAGAGTTAAACACATTATGAGTATATTATATTCGGGTTGAATATAAGGGTTCATATAACAAGAAACCCACAATTGAACAATTTAAATAACATGACAATCTGCGATTTTTGAATAAATCAAATGAATATGCTTTTCTTGAAACAGTCGTACTAATTTCACAACCAGAACTCAATCCTCTGTACTCTTTACTTGTAAATTAAAACTTATAACGTTATTCACGTGCTTATCCACACTCAACCAACGACCAAAGCCTGCGACCCAGCCGGGGAACATCAAGGTGAAACGCCCCCTGAATTTTTTATAAAATTTTTTGTTAAGTTTTTTTTGTTTAAAAAATTTTTTTGTTTTTTTTTCAGGGGTCGTTACTTAATTATTAAAAGTAGACCTGCAGTCTAGACGGAAGAAAAATTGAGTTGAGCCCATCGTGACATGCTATAACAGACAGTTGGTCATTGAACATCTAAAATTACGGTTTGTGAAGATGTCTTTCATTTCGTGTTTTAACTCCAATAGGTTGCTGTTTTTTTTTTTTGTGTTTTATGGATTAAAATATAGGAAAAGTCCCACCTGTGCTTAGACGATTTATTGTTACCCAGAATGCGCGCTGATGTTGACTATGGTGTAACCACTGGTGTCTCCGAAATCCTGTGCTTCATTTCTTCCTTAGGGCAAGGCATTTTGGGCTGGCAGTGTGGGGATTTCTCGAGGTCTGACGGCATTGGGGTGGAGCTGCGATAGTCTGCAGATGATGACCGATGTTCTGTCCCCGTCTTCGTTGTCCCCTTTTCCCTCCCGGCTAGGCGGGAACCCTGGAAAACATTTTATTTGTAAGTAGCCGTCAGGAAAAAATACCCTCGCACAATTCTTTCTCGCCCCAGTAAGCACAGATCACACAGACACACACTGTCACAATTCCATTCCGAAAATTAAGTGTCAATATAAATATTACTCCTCACAATTTCTCTTTAAATTATCAACTTTTAGAATTAAATTATTTTTAACCTTAAATCTTTATTACTTTACATTGGAATATAGTTCTAACGGCAAGTTCTATTTAATTTTCATACAAGCAAAGGCAAGTCGGTAACGTGCTCTTAACAATCCCAGACGCAACACACACAAAAATCACACATACAAAAGACGTACATATATCATAATATAATACCCCCTCAAGCGCTTAGTTAATTAATATTAAAGCAACACTTTGGCTCACCTGAAGCTCTTTAAATGATCACGAACTCAGTTCAAAAGATGAATCTTAATTCATAACGCCGCCAGACCTGTGTCCCGTTTGAATGCAAAAGAAGAAATGAGAGCGAATGTCGATACCTGCGATCCCATGCGAACAGAAAATTCACAAATCAGCTGAATGGCGCGGCATGCTTGATTACGTACACACACAATTATCGCCACGTCACGGTCAAGGTTAAACGATACAGTGACGCTGTGGCCGCTCAAGCAACCCTTGAACCCGTTATACAGACGGCACTGTGGCCGCGACCCACGCCGAATAATTTAAGCTTAAATACTTCGGCACAAATGTAAATACTGCTGAAAGAAGAGTATACCTCCGAGACGTGGGTAAGTGCGCGCATACGAGTAATAGCGTACGTGTAAAAAGTAAGTGTATAAAAATAACGTTGTATAGTAATTGTCGCTGCCAACGTGGGGCCCCGACATAAAGAGAATAAATGTTAAATATCATTACAAGTAAATGGCGTCCTGGTAATAAAGAAAGTCTAATAAATAATTAGCAAAATATTGTAAGAAAGAATTAGTAGTCAATTTGTGTAATAAATAACATTACAAATTGTTATAATCAAGTACAGAGAGGAAAAACAGTTGTGAAATTAATATTGATAAATACACTAATTTAAATAAAGAAGTATAGAGTCACGGTTGGCCAATAATAAAATTATAATTCATATAACGAATTAGTTAGGACACCGTAGACTACGAAAAAATGACGAAGCAACTGACAATGGACTTCGAAACAATGTTTAAACGACTTCAAGAAGAGTTGAAGACGAATAGTGCAGAACTAAAAACTCAATTAGAGAGTAGTAGTGCAGAACTTAAAACGCAGTTAGAAAGTAGCATGAAAAATTAGAAAAAGTAGAAAATAAATTAGGAAGATTAGAAGATAGTAATACGTGATTAGAAACTCAAATAGAAGATAGTCGTAATTGATTAGAAATTACTATTGAAGAAGTGAAAACTCAATTAGAGAGTAATATAGATAGTAATAATACTAGGTTAGAAGAGAAAATAGAACTCGTCAGTAATACTTTAAAAACGGAGCTTACTGCACACATTGAAGAAGTCGAACAGCGAGTTCAACAGTCACTTAATGAACTAGCTGTAAAGATTGACAGTAAATTTAAAGAACAGCATGAATATACTACACGTGAAACTAAAGAACACATTCGACAACTGGCTGAACAGTGGAATGAAAAGTTTAAAATTACAAACCAGGAGCAAGATCTCAGACACAAAGATGTAAATGAGCGCATCCTGGACAACACCAATAAAACAAAGGAACTCACTGTGAGGACCGAAACTGTAGAAATAGCTGTGGAGGAGGTCACGAGGAAAACTACACACCACTCCATAGAAATTAACAATATGAAAGATGGACTACAAGAGGAGGTAGAAAAACTACGAGCAGAAGTCAAGAGACGACCCAGTGCTATGAAGATGTGTGCTGCAAAGGTAGACGATCGAGAGAAGATCAGTTTTAAAGGTAATAAATGGGAGAACCCCATAGAATTTTTACACAAATGTGAACGATAAATGGCAACTATAGGAAGCAACCTAAACAACCGAGAACGTATAGAATTTGTAAGTCGACATTTCCAGGAAACAGCATCCAAATGTTATATGATTGTTCGGGACCAAACAGAAACTTATGAACAGTTCAAGGCATCCTTCGAAAATCGATACTGGAATATACATACCCAGAGAGAGGTACGAGATAAGCTGGAGTATGGACGGTATTATGTCAACAGCAAACGTTCCATGGAAGACTACATAATACAACTCGTCGAACGGTGTAAGCATCTTAGACCCAGTTTCACGGAGCATGAATTAGTATTGAAATTAAGCTACCATTTTGACAGACACATTAGACTTGCCGTTTATACCCAGGAGTTAAAACCATAGAGGAACTTCTTATTCTTGTAACACAGTCATCGCAGTTTGTTAATAAACAATACGAGAGAAGAGAGAACCAGCCGCAGCAGCAGCAGTACTCTACGCACAATCCAATACAACAAAAATCGATGCAGTTTGCGAACATAGAAGAGAATTGGAAAGAGTATAAACAACCCTTTGAAAAAGGTAATACAACTCCACATAAAGGAGCGTACGCACATCCAGGTACGTCAAAAAGCAATTAAAACCGTACAATGCAAATATACAGAACATAAATGCAAATAATAATAATCATAATAATAATAAGAATAATTATGAAAATAAAAGTGTGCAACAGCTGACACGCCCGTCTACATCCAAAGAGAGAGGGGGTGAGAAGAGCACAACAAGGGAGAAGAAAAATGAATGGCGGCGAGGGAGAAGCCGACAGCCAGCTCAAACAAGTTTTAAAAGCGACACATATTCCGACAAAAGACCGGAACGAACAGGCTTGGAAAATGACCTGCACACACATGAGCTGCGCGCCACCCTAAACGATACAAACAATCCACAACAGGAAATAATGGTATCGCACACCTATTGTCCTATATTAGGGGGGACAATAAACAATGTAAATATGAAGATTCCCGTTGACACTGGAAGTGAGGTATCCGTAATCAGCCGGACCTGCATCAACCGGAACAAAAACCATTTCAAACATGCACCAGTGTTACCGATTAACAATTATTACATAACAAGGCGACTAAAATTAAACAGATTGCCACACAACAAATATATGTTAATTTAAAATGTAATGAACTTGTATGCGATATTCCTATGATAATAGTAGACAAGCTTACATATGACTGTATCATAGGTATCGACGTGTTAAATAAATTAGGAGCTGTTATTAATTTAGAAAATAATTCAGTGACATGCAAAGTTGAGGGAGGACTCTACGAAATTAAATTTGAAGAAAGTCAGAACAACGTGGAAGAACAGGAACCAATCGTCATCTCCAGACCAGCTGTAAACCACGCTGCAAGTAGCATCAATATGCAAGAGGACAATCAACACGAAGGAATGGAATTAATAGAAGAATTGATACAGGAATATCAAGATATATTTAGCGACGTTCCTACAATTACGAATGCCTATGAACACAAGATTCAGGTCACCGATCCTACTAAGTTCATACGGAGGACATATCCGATTCCCATTAAATATGCGGAACCAGTCGAAGAGGAAATCAGAAGAATGTTGGATAACGGCGTAATAGAGCGGTCCAACAGTAGCTTCATCAATCCTCTCGTTGTCGTCAAAAAGAAGACGGATGAAATAAGGCTGTGTTTAGACATGAGGAATCTAAATAGTGTTGTCGAAAAGGATTTTGATTGTGTACCGAATATAGAAGAATTATTTAACAAGTGTCAAGGAGCAAAATATCTAACCAAGTTAGACTTGACTTCGTCATTTTGGCAAATTTCCATTCGTAAACAAGATCGCAAATACACCGCATTCATGTACAAGAACAAAAGCTACCAACATCGAGTAGTACCCTTTGGATTGATTACAAGCCTCGCAGCAATTGTAAAATGTTTGGAAAATGCACTAGGACCAGAGGTGGAACCATACACCATGATCTTTGTGGACGACATCCTTGTAATCTTAACAACGTTGGAAGAACACCTTCAGCATCTGAACACGATATTTCAAAAGTTCAGAGACGCTAATCTACCTTTGAAGTTAGAGAAATGTGACTTTATTAAAACGTCAATAAAATTCTTAGGTCATATAATATCTGACAAGGGAATACAAACAGACCCTTCCAAGCTACAAAGTATAACGGAGTTCCCAAGACCCAAGAACATAAAAGGGTTAAGAGCATTCCTAGGACTCATGGGTTACTACCGATGTTTTTCGTCGTTATATGCGGAGAGAATCCAACCACTTCTAGAACTCACTAGGAAAGAAAGTAAATGTAAATGGGAGGTACATCATGAAGAAGCGTTCCGTGAAGTGGAAAATCTATTCCTACATAACATTATGCTGCATCATCCACAACGAGAAGGACGATATATAATCTACGCAGATGCCAGTGACTATGCAGTAGGGAGTGTCCTGTATCAAGAAGATAAACACAGAGATCTACGAGTCATCGCATACGCCAGTCGAGTCTTCAAAGGAGCAGAAAAACATTACTGTACGTCAGAAAAGGACATCTTAGCGATAGTCTACGCCTTGAAGCAGTTTTGTTATTATGTGTATGGAACACACTTTGAAATACACACGGATCATCAAGCGCTTTCATTTTTATTAAGTTGTAAAGCAACAAATGCACGACTAATGAGATGGATACTGGGCATACAAGAGTATACATTCACAATAAAATATTGTAAAGGCTCGGATAATATAATTGCCGACACACTAAGTTGTTATCCACCACAAGAGACACAAGAAACTCATGAAGCTAAGTGGAACGATGTGAAAATATTAATTACTTATAAAACAGATGATAGAGTTAAATATTTGCTAAATAATCTAGCAAGTGAACAAAATAAAGATCCGCAGATAAGTTACTTGAAATTATCAACACTATCTAGTAGGTATACGATTAAAAATAGTATATTGTATAAACTCATCAATTATGATTGAAAAATAGTCCTATCACCAGAGATGTTAAAAACACTAACTATACCATGTCATCAAAGTTTAGCACATGCGTCTGCTTTAAAATGTCATTTAGCTTTGAAGGAAGACTTCATTTTGAATAATATGTTTAGAAGAATTAAAGCAATCTTAAAAGGATGCTACGAATGTCAAACAGCACGACATCTGAATCTTCACACATATGTAGATATGCAAAATATAAAGACACAGGAAAAGGGAGAATTAGTAGCAGTAGACTTCCTGGGCCCATTTCCGAGAGCTATTCACGGGGGTACAAAGCACATACTTGTATGTATAGATGTGTTCACCAAGGCAGTTCGACTCTACGCTATTCGAAGACCTACTACAAAAAGTGTACTGAATGTCATACTACGAAAATATGTACCGAAGTATGGTCAAATCAAAAAGATATTGAGTGACCAAGGTAAACAATTTCAAAATAAAACATGGACGGAAAAGCTAACTCAGCACGGCATACAACCAGTGTTAACGTCAATACGACATCCACAAGGAAACCTTGCTGAGAGGGTAAATAAAGAGTTAGGAAAACATTTACGCATCTACTGTAATGAACAACATAATCGATGGGCAGAGTATTTATCATTTTTTGAACAAGCTATAAATGTTACATACAGTGTAACATTACATAACCCATGCCCAATACCGCTAATAAATAAAGAAGGATTCATATAACCATAAGAATAATAAAATCAGTAATTACCCATTCAAAAAGTCAGAAATGGGGATTATGTATCATACTATAAAAACCTTTGTACCATAAAACACTGTACCAATTGAAAACAATGTGTATGCCAAAGTGCGGTGTGTGCAAAGTGAAACATAGTATGTTATGTGGAAGTGTTAAAAACTTAAAAAGGACATCTCACAAATTTGTGATGCAGATGCAAGAAGCAGTATTATAGTAATAAACTATAATACTAATGACAAGTTGTTGTAGTTTTGTGTTGTGTAGGCCACAAAGGCCATATAACTGTAATTAGTATATTATTTTTGTTTAGGATAAAGGAATCTAGAGTTATATCAAACTAATAATGGCCAATTATTACTATATTAGAGAGATGGAGTGGAAAACAAAGTAGTGTAGAGTAAGAATACATTAACTGAAGTATAAGTCATAAATAAACTAAAATAAAAATCATTAAATTATAAAATACCGGTAGCCAAGCTTAAGTAAATAGGTGAAGAAAAACCTTATATAAATTAAATTTAATTATAACTAAAATTTGTAAAGGAGTATTTTTTCTAAAAGAAGAAATGAAATAATAATAATTAATACTAGCCTATTTACTAAAACGGTACCTAGGTTAGCCAATAAAAAACTATCAATTTCTTGCTTACTAAGAGTAACTAACCAACAAGAAATGATTGTTTGTTCAATTGTATTCAAAGTGAGCAGATGAAAAAAATGTAATGTCCAATAAAATTTTAAAAAATTAATAACGATCATTTGGAACAAACCACTACAAAATTAATGAAACGAGTCAGCACCATACACTACATCAGAGACATCCTTTGAACTACAATAATTCACACCAGAAAATCGATGGAAACCAAAAAATCCAGCTTACCATATCTCGGCCTAGACATCGGAATTGCAAATCTTTGGGTGAGATCGCTTCCTTTTAATAAATAACAAAATTACACATCAACTGTAAGTATAACACTAGAAACAGCACCATCTCTTTCAATTCATACGAAAACAAGGTGAACATTATAACATCACCAAATTCAGATAAATTTTGATAACAATAAGTATGTATAAATATGCTAAATGATATTATGTTTGAATAAATAAATTATGTGGAGAGTAAAAAATAAATAAAAAGGTAATTAACATGGAAGGAGAAGGAGTAATAAACCGAAACTGATTAATAAAGAAACTAAAATAATAGACTGACAGACAAACGACATTGACCCAACCCCAGAGATTGGCCAGTTAAGAAACCAGTTAAGAAATCAAAATAAAGAAAACAAGACGAATGAAGGAGAAGAAGAATGAAAACCCAGAGAGAACAAATCCACAAGGAAGAAACCAAAATGAAACGCGTCAAGAAAACTAGACAAGTAATAAAAAATAGAGAAGGGAGAAGTAATGTAATCCAAAATAATAAAGATAATGAAACCGGTTAAGAACCAAACTATTAATGAATGTTAGTATCGATAAAATAACAGTTACAAACAGTCAGTAATATGAAACAATGTATAAAAGTACACTAAACAAAGAGTTAGGGATATATGTAATTTGTTAACAAAGAAAGACACAATATTAATAATTTTATATAGATGTATGTAGAGAAAGAGAATAAAATGATGAGAAATAAATGGAAGTTGAATTAGTGAAAGTGATTTATCCTAGAGTGATATAATAATAAAGAAACACTAAGTAAATTATAATGAACACTAAATAATTTAAGAAAGTGCAAGTGAAAAATAAATACAAATATTGTCTATCATAAAAGTAGTAAGAGGAGAGTATGCTAAGGTAAAGACTTAGTAAAATAACATGTTTTAGTTTTAAGAGTGAACAATAACATTTAACAAAGTTACAATGAATAACATTTAGAATAGGACATTGATTCAGTAAATAATGAACACTAAGTAGTGATATTCACTGTGATGACTAGGAAATAGTATTGTTATAACTTAAAAACGTATTGTAAAAGTTTAAAGGTGTGATTCACAAGGAAAAGTAAGAAGATGGTGATAACATGGAAGGGAGAGAAAAAAGCATTAGAAAATAAGTCTGTATTAACATTAAGTAAATGCCCATGTTATAAGGGGAGTTTAATGATAAAAAAGTGCAATAAAGGTGAGATTGTTTAGCACCAGAACAACAAATAAGAAATAATGAATTGTATAAACTGTTGTTTATGAATTGGATATGGCTGTAAGAGTCATACAGACCATAGACCTAGATGTTATATGTTATATTGGAAATGAATAGCAAATAATTAGCAAGTAAGATTGAATAACACAGTTGTTACTAACAAAGACTAAATTAAAACACATCCAGAGACATTAAAACTAATTATAAATGCAAAATAACAATTTAGGACTAGACGGAATATATTGTGTATGAAGCCACAAAAATCCAGTAATGGCTACTTAAATGTGAAACAGGCCTAACGGTCAAACATAAACAATTACTGATTGTATAAAAATCACCATGTAGTGCATAAATCCAAGGTGACTAATTCATCAAGGATGAATGGTAGTTATTATTAAAAACAAAATAGTAAATTAGGGCATTATATAAACAAAGAAGTGTAATTAGTAAGTATGAAATTAATTGTAAACTTAGAGAACTTGATAAAACCCAATATTGTCGGGTACCAAAATAATCTTTGTGAGAAAATATAAATGACAATGCATTTAGATAATAACTCAGAAGGAAGATAAGAGGAGGAAGAAAGTCCGAAGATATGGGAAGATTTGAAAGGAATTAGAAAATTGATAACAATGTGTTCATGTTCAGCTCACCCAATGAGAGCAATGGTGTAACCATGGAAACGACCGTTTAACGAGGTAATTACCGTTAAATACAATTACTTAGAAAGTGACGCTATCGCAAGCCAGATGCGAATTTTCTGTACAACACATTTTAATATTTAAACCAGCTTAAAAGTAAAACCAAGTATAGAAATTGATCGTAAAGAAGTCTGATGGATGCGGAATACCATTTCCAGAGGGAGAAGACGTTTAATTCCAGACGAAATATCTAAATAAGTCCAAACAACTTTGAAAAAGATGCCGAAGCTTGAATAAAGAACACAGGAATAATATTGATGCCATAATCCTTCCTTCTCGACATCCCGAGTAATTCCGTACTGCAATGCTGTTAAGTATCAGTTAAATTATTTCAACTTCCAAAAAATAAACGCACTTTGAATATTTCTCAATGTATGTGGAATACCACTAAATCATTTTTATTCTCTTGCAAGGATTTGGATTGTAATATTAGTCACTGAAAATTTGTTAACTATAGAACTAACCTCATATTTATGTACGACTTTTAAACTTCTTGTATGATACTTAAACAAAACAATTACCACTACACATTATCCTACTTAAGGAAAAAACATTGTAAGGTTGTGTATTTTTAATATTGTAACTGCATCTGAACCTTTTAACGTGATCCAAACAACCCACAAACATCGACTGAAATATTTGTTGATCGGCGAAATAAAACGCCATACTGTTTATTTGTATTCAAAAGTCGATAGTTTAACCCTGGAAAGAGTCTTATAAAGAATTATCCGGTGCAGAATTATATATGAACAAATTAATTACAACTTGTGTCTATAAAATATTAACTTCAAATTTATAATAAATTTATACTGTGTGTTTATTTAAATCGTGTTTTATTTTCAGTAGCAAAGTGTATGTTTAAAAATATATTGTATAGTGAAGGTTTCCGATGCGACGTCTAGCGCGCAAGTAGCGAATACTGCAACTGCTAACTCGATTGACAAAAAAATTGAGAGAAGGCGGGACGGATTGAATTCGTCGTCTCGTTCAAATAGAACGTCGATAAGGAAACAATTTTAATTGTTTTATATAAACAATTTGGCGCCACCCGGAGATTATCCACTACGTTTGAACCTCAGATCGGGAACCACGATACCTGGTCCCCAGTACGTTCGCTACGGGCCCAAACATCGTGAATTACATCGCCGTGCGAGGACGCAGTGGTAAGAAACACAGACAGATTTTTACACTCAGACACACTGTTATATTTTACAGAGGTATACGAGAGAAGAACACGAGACACGAGATAAACGTAATAAATTGGCGACCAACCGGTGGAGCTTGAAAAAAGGAAGATACGAAGTTCTAGCGGCGGTCACGAAAGGAAATCAAGATGCACACAAGAGGTTTATCAAAAAAGTTGGCAAAGGAGAAAGAGAGGGAAGAAAATAGAGGGGAAGAGGAGGAAGGAACATTGATGGAAGAAGTGGAGACAGCAATAACCACCACAGAACCAACCCAAGACGAAGAAGTGGAACCACAGGAGGGAGATAGGGAGGAAGCCAGAGGAGGTATGGATTTACAAAAATTATGGGAATTGATTAACGAAAATTTTAAGAAACAGAAGGAAGAAACAAACGAATATTTTAAGAAACAGGAGGATAAATTCGACGGAATGAAGTGAGAAACCAGTGAAAATTTTAAGAAACAGGAGGAGAAATTCGACAAGAATGAGGAGAGTCTGAAACAGATGAAGAAAGAAACCAATGACAATTTGAAACAGATCAATGAGAAAATAGTGAGTACAAATGAAAGTACTAAGGAAGAATTGAGGAAAACAGTTAACCAAAATAATGAAACATTACAACAACGATTGATGGAGGAAATTCAGCAAAGAAACGAAGAATTGAAGGAAGAATTGAAGGAACAGCTGAAGGAGGACCACGAGAAAATAAAGAAGAAATGAAGCTGCAGATGGCACACCAATTGATGGAGTACCGAGAAGAAGCAAAGCAGCAGATTACGGAAATCAATGACAAATTAGAGGAAACGTTGGAGAAGCTAGAGAAGACCAACGAAAATGTTTCTGGAGTCCGCGAGGAAGTACTCGATAAAATGAACCATCTCGAGGGAGAGAATAAAAGGAGAATTGAGGAGGGTCAGGTAGAAACAGTCAGAAGATGTGCCCACATGGACCAGGACATACATCAAGTCCGGGAAGAAAACCAGAAGGAGGTAGCAGCTGTACGAACAGACTTGAGAGAACGAATGGAAGGAGTTTACAGTAACTTAAATAAAATAGACAGCAAAGTAGACAAAAATCAACAAAGGATTGACGAAATGAATAGAATAGAAGAGTCATTACGGGAAGAAGTGGACGCCTGGCGTGACCGACCATGTAACAATAATCATGTCATGAACACGGACAACAGAGATACTATTAACTTCCGTAATTATAAAAGGAACCCTATTGAGTTCTTGAAAAGGGTAGAAGAGTTAATCATCAAAAATCGAGAGACCCGGTGGACAGTAATAAGAGGAATGCTGGACGAAATGTTCAAGGAGACCTATGACAACTGGTGGACTGCCACCCAACCAGACATCCAAAACATTCAAGAATTTAAGACCCAGTTCAAGGCTAAATACTGGTCTGAATCGACTCAGAACATGGTCCGCAATAACCTGAGCAATGGAAGGTATGAAAATCAAAATGGACAATCCCTTACCTCCTACTTCTTGGGAAAAATCTGCATGGCCAGGAATTTGGAACCACGTATACCAGAAGAGTGTCTGGTAATACAGTTATCTTACCACTACGACGACGCCATCCAAAAAGCACGGATGTACAGCCAGGTAAAGACCATCCAAGACATGGCTAGATTATTGGAAAGCCATGAACACGAGCGGCAGTACAGAAAAAATAGAGTGTCCAGTTTCAGGAATAATAGAATAAACGAGGGACAAGTACCTCCAAATCAACAGGGAGATAATAAGCCACCGGTAAACAACCCTAACAATTATCAAGGGAACCCACGGGGCAATAACGCCCCCAGAAATTTTAACAGAAGTGGAACCAGTAATAATAACAACTTCAGGAACAACTACAGGGGTAACTACCCATCGAATGGTTACAACAACAATTATCGCCCTGGAAACAATAACAATAACCATAACAATAATCCAGGATACCGGCCACTGGTAAATTATATGAGGGGACAAAGACAACGGAGTCCAGGAAGAAACTATCCCCCATCTAACTATCGGCGAACGTACTTTAACCAGGTGCCCGATACAAGAAGTCACCCATTCGAAGAAGATCGCAGGAACAGCGTGGATGACTGGAACAATCGACAGGAACCGAACGCTAACCAACCATCAAACACTAATGAAGTTAGGGACAATGAGGTCAACCCTCATTTAAACGCTTAAAGCCAGTGAAAACTGTGGACAGCGCATCACTGGACCAATCTCTTGGGGAATGTACGACGACGAAAGATATAATCACTATAATAACAGCGCATTATCTAAAAAATATCAGAGAGGAATTGGTGGAAGAAAGTAATCAACCAATGCCCAGCCGAAATAGTGAGATAGTGTACGTAAATGCCCAGATCAATGGAGTAATGTCAACATTAATGATCGACACTGGATCCAACATATCTTTAATTGACCAAATAGAGTTAAACAAAATACAACAAGAAAGTAGTACACCAATACCAACTCTACCAATAAATAACATAACAATTATCGGTGCTACCGGCAGACAAAACAAAACTGTCCGGAAACAAGTGTCCCTGGAACTTGAAAGTGAAGGCCACTTTCAAAAAACATTCACTATGTCTTTTCTTGTTGCCAGTGGCCTACCATTCTCAATACTTGTGGGATGTGACATACTCCGACAATATTCTGCTATAATTAATCTAAAGCAGGGAGAAGTGTTATTAAACACGGAAAATGGAATATGGACAACCAGTATAGTGAAGGGTGTTAACTTACCTTCAATAAACCACTGTTATACAATATTACAAAATAATTACTGTCAACAAGTACAGGTAAAAATAATGGATAAATGGGAAGACGAAGAAATATGGTCAAACAAGTTGGAGGAGATCAGACAATTCCAAAGAGAAGTACGAGATCAAAACATTAGTGCCAACCAGGCAGAGGATCTCATAAAAATTTACAATCAATACCGACACATTTTTTCTGATGCCCCGGGAAAGGTAAAAGATTATCAATATCAAATTATATTTAAGGAGCCCGTGGATTTTAAGAAAAAATCATATCCTATCGCATACTCTCAAAGAAAAACGCAGTGAAGGCCGAGATCAACCGGATGATGGAAGAGGATATAATAGAATTAACCCAATCCCCGTATACAAGTCCGATAGTGGCGATACCAAAGAAGGACGGCAAGGTAAGAATATGCCTTGATGCTAGAGAAATCAACAAGATGATAGTAAATGATAGAACGTCCCCAAGCGAAATTGAAGAAATCCTTAAGAAATTCCATTGCACGAAATACATCAGCGCATGGGATACAGTCTGCGGATACTGGCAGGTAGAGCTACACCCGAACAGTAGAAAATACTTAGCTTTTCTGTTCGATGGGAGAAACTACCAATTCAAGAGACTGCCATTCGGATTAATTAATTCGGTTGCTGTATTCGTCCAGTGTATGGATCAGATACTGGGACAAGAGGTACTTAACTTTACCACCGTCTATGTGGATGACTTATTGATCACATCATCAAATTGGCAAGACCACTGTAATAGAGTAGAAACAGTTTTGAAAAAATTATCAGATAACCATATTACCCTTAAGCTGGACAAATCCAAATTTATAGCCAGCAAGGTACAATTTTTAGGTTTTAATCTGACCGAAGAAGGTATCACCCCTTCAGCAGAGAAGGTCGAAGCAATACAAAGATTCCCAACACCTAGAAATAAAAAACAGCTGCAATCTTTCCTTGGAATATGCAATTATTATCGGAAATTCCAGGACCATTATTCCAAGCTAACAGCACAATTTCAAAAACAGTTATCCGCAAAAAATAAATGGACATGGGGAGCCGACCAAGACAAGGTATTCGAACAAATAAAAGAAAAATTTTTAGACACCGTCATGCTACACCATCCGGATTTCCAAAAACCATTTTTCATGAATTGTGATGCGAGCGACGTGAGTGTCGGTGCTGTCTTGTATCAAGAAGATGATAAAGGGCAACATATGGTCATAAGCTTTGCCAGTAGGACCCTAAATGCATGTGAAAGGAACTACCACGTCACGGAAAAGGAGTTACTTAGTGTTGTATTCGCCTGCGACAAATTCAGGACATACATTTTAGGGTACAACGTAACCGTGAGGAGTGACCATCGATCAATATCTTTCCTTAAACAATGCAAGCTTAGCCATGGAAGACTGACCCGATGGATATTACTATTGCAGGAATACCATATCAACTGGGAATACATACCAGGAAAGAAAAATATTGCTGCTGACATATTATCACGTATCAACATCTAGCAACAAACATTCGACGGAGAAAACGAGTTGCTAGTCAAAGTATATAACATCATTAAAGATAGAAAGGATCTGGAAAAGATAACGCTGGAGATAAGCCAACAGCAGAATGTGGACCCAAAGATAGTGAATATCAGAGAAAGAATACTGAAGGAAGAAGAACTCCTTGTACAGTATTATAAAGTACATGACAATTTATTACTCATCAGAAATAACCCTAGTGTCGGAGAATGGAAACTGGTAATCCCATCTACAACCGAAGAACAGATAATCATGGACTACCACATCCGGTACGGCCATATGGGTGCCATGAAAGTAGTAAAGGCACTAGAAGAGCAAGTATATATCAAGAGTATCTATCGAAAGGTAAGCCGAACCATACAAAAATGTCACATCTGTCAAATGGTGAAATACAACAATACTAAGAAGGAGGGTATGATGATACCCATAATATCAAGCCAAAAATTAGAGAGAGTATTTCTTGATATTTGTGGTCCGTTTCCTCGCAGTGGAGGAAGACACAGATTTAAATTCATCATATTCGATCACTTTACCAAATATACCAAATTATATTCTATTAACCGTGCTACTACCAAGAAACCCATTGAAATTATATTGGACAACTATATACAAGAAGTGGGAAAACCGACGGCCATAATAACCGATCATGGGACCCAGTTTAAAGGAAATTTGTGGAAAAATAAACTCTGGGAACATGGTATCAAAACATCTGTTTATCATCCCAGCAGTAACCCAGCTGAGAGAGTGCTTAGAGAAGTGGGCCGAATTCTGAGGACCTCCTGCCACAACAAACAAAAGGAGTGGCACAATTACCTAAAGTCCACTGAAGAATTTATAAACCTTGCTTACCACAACTTCACTGAAACCACACCATACTCAATGATGTTTGAACGACCACCACCTAGGGAGATAAACGATTTAATTAAATTTCCCACCAATACCGAATACCAGTTCGAAAGAAGAAGAATTTATAACAAAATTGCAGAGAAGGTAGAGCAGCAGAAAAATAAATACTTTAAGAACCATCTACATACGATCAAGTACCAGATAGAAGAGAGTGTATTAATAAAGAACAGGGAATTACCCAGCTCCATAGAAGGCATTACGAAAAAATTACTATTGCTATATGTAGGGCCGTACACTATCACACAATACAAGGGCAACAACACATATGAAATAACCAACCCCACCACCCAGAAAATAAAGGGGGTATATAACCAAGCATTGATTAAAAAATACTATGACAGTCAAACTTAACTGAAAAGAAGTCAAGTTGAAAAAGCCAACCAAGTTAGTTGGAATAAAAAGAAAGAATAATAATACAAGCAGATGAAGTTTGCTGATAAATCATAATGAAAAAATATATATAAAAAATGAATTTCAAAATTCAAAAAAGTTATGTAAGGACAGCTTACACAGATATTTCGAGAATATTTTAGACCAATCATAAAAATGGAGAAATAAAATTACCAAGAATCCACATAAAGTAAGAAACACTAACTTACTATAATATTTGAGTAAAAATTAATAATAAGGGAGTGAAGTTACAAAACATTCCTAACAGAATAAGATTAAGTTACAATAATCTTTAGCCAAAATATGAGGCACAAAAAAGCAAAACATACTATAAAGGAATAAGCTACAAATATTCCTAACTAGTAAGAAACACTAACTTACTATGATATTTAAAAAAGTTATGAAAAACAAAAGGGTATCAATCAAAATGATCAACTTCTACTGCTATTTAGAACGAATTGGGAAGTAAGATTAAGAAAACCAATGATCAAAAAACGAAATAAATAAAATAAACATTCTAAGAGTTGTAATATGAATTGAGATGAAACAAAAAGTAATTAAAAATTAATAAAAATGTGAATTGTATCAATAAAAAGCAAGGCTTCAAGTATTACTAAGCAGTATCTATGGAGAAAGATGAAAAAATATATGACCCGAACTGAGCAATAATGAAATATAAAGGTAAAAGATTCCCAACAAATGTTATGATTATTATTATTATGTTGAGTCACGAGATGACTGTATTTAAGATTCGTTAATTGAGATTGACTGTTGAATAAGTCCAGCAATCATTTTACTGAGCAGGGATGATGTTCCCCTGATCTCAAATTAAGAGTAGTTTTGAACGACGGAGTTAGGTAAGCCAATAGAGCCCATCCGAATCGATTGCAGCTACAAGGTTAAGTTCGTTAGGGAAAATAAAATTTATAAGGAATAATTTATAATAAAAAATCGATAAGCCAGTTCGTAATAAGAAAAAATGACGAAGAAAAGAATCAGAAGAAAGGAAATAAAAGATACAGAATTAAGCATAAAAAATCGAGTGAGAAGCAGGAGAGTTTAAGAAGAAAATGATACAATACAATTGATAATTTCATCAAACTTAGAATCACGTTTTATAAAATGATCAATTTGGTGGGAGAGCATTATATAACATCACCAAATTCAGATAAATTTTGATAGCAATAAGTATGTATAAAAAATGCTAAATGATACTATGTTTGAATAAATAAATTATGTGGAGAGTAAAAAATAAATAAAAAGGTAATTAACATGGAAGGAGAAGGAGTAATAAACCGAAACTGATTAATAAAGAAACTAAAATAATAGACTGACAGACAAACGACATTGACCCAACCCCAGAGATTGGCCAGTTAAGAAACCAGTTAAGAAATCAAAATAAAGAAAACAAGACGAATGAAGGAGAAGAAGAATGAAAACCCAGAGAGAACAAACCCACAAGGAAGAAACCAAAATGAAACGCGTCAAGAAAACTAGACAAGTAATAAAAAATAGAGAAGGGAGAAGTAATGTAATCCAAAATAATAAAGACAATGAAACCGGTTAAGAACCAAAACTATTAATGAATGTTAGTATCGATAAAATGACAGTTATAAACAGTCAGTAATATGAAACAATGTATAAAAGTACACTAAACAAAGAGTTAGGGATATATGTAATTTGTTAACAAAGAAAGACACAATATTAATAATTTTATATAGATAGTATGTAGAGAAAGAGAATAAAATGATGAGAAATAAATGGAAGTTGAATTAGTGAAAGTTATTTATCCTAGAGTGATATAATAATAAAGAAACACTAAGTAAATTATAATGAACACTAAATAATTTAAGAAAGTGCAAGTGAAAAATAAATACAAATATTGTCTATCATAAAAGTAGTAAGAGGAGAGTATGCTAAGGTAAAGACTTAGTAAAATAACATGTTTTAGTTTTAAGAGTGAACAATAACATTTAACAAAGATACAATGAATAACGTTTAGAATAGGACATTGATTCAGTAAATAATGAACACTAAGTAGTGATATTCACTGTGATGACTAGGAAATAGTATTGTTATAACTTAAAAATGTATTGTAAAAGTTTAAAGGTGTGATTCACAAGGAAAAGTAAGAAGATGGTGTTAACATGGAAGGGAGAGAAAAAAGCATTAGAAAATAAGTCTGCATTAACATTAAGTAAATGCCCATGTTATAAGGGGAGTTTAATGATAAAAGAGTGCAATAAAGGTGAGATTGTTTAGCACCAGAACAACAAATAAGAAATAATGAATTGTATAAACTGTTGTTTATGAATTGGATATGGCTGTAAGAGTCATACAGACCATAGACCTAGATGTTATATGTTATATTAGAAATGAATAGCAAATAATTAACAAGTAAGATTGAATAACACAGTTGTTACTAACAAAGACTAAATTAAAACACATCCAGAGACATTAAACCTAATTATAAATGCAAAATAACAATTTAGGACTAGACGGAATATATTGTGTATGAAGCCACAAAAATCCAATGGCTACTTATATGTGAAACAGGTCTAACGGTCAAACATAAACACTTACTGATTGTATAAAAATCACCATGTAATGGACAAATCCAAGGTGACTAATTCATCAAGGATGAATGGTAGTTATTATTAAAACCAAATAGTAAATTAAGGCATTATATAAACAAAGAAGTGTAATTAGTAAGTATGAAATTAATTGTAAACTTAGAGAACTTGATAAAACCCAATATTGTGGGGTACCAAAATAATCTTTGTGAGAAAATATAAATGACAGTGCATTTAGATAATAACTCAGAAGGAAGATAAGAGGAGGAAGAAAGTCCGAAGATATGGGAAGATTTGAAAGGAATTAGAAAATTGATAACAATGTGTTCATGTTCAGCTCACCCAATGAGAGCAATGGTGTAACCATGGAAACGACCGTTTAACGAGGTAATTACCGTTAAATACAATTACTTAGAAAGTGACGCTATCGCAAGCCAGATGCGAATTTTCTGTACAACACATTTTAATATTTAAACCAGCTTAAAAGTAAAACCAAGTATAGAAATTGATCGTAAAGAAGTCTGATGGATGCGGAATACCATTTCCAGAGGGAGAAGACGTTTAATTCCAGACGAAATATCTAAATAAGTCCAAACAACTTTGAAAAAGATGCCGAAGCTTGAATAAAGAACACAGGAATAATATTGATGCCATAATCCTTCCTTCTCGACATCCCGAGTAATTCCGTACTGCAATGCTGTTAAGTATCAGTTAAATTATTTCAACTTCCAAAAAATAAACGCACTTTGAATATTTCTCAATGTATGTGGAATACCACTAAATCATTTTTATTCTCTTGCAAGGATTTGGATTGTAATATTAGTCACTGAAAATTTGTTAACTATAGAACTAACCTCGTATTTATGTACGACTTTTAAAATTCTTGTATGACACTTAAACAAAACAATTACCACTACACATTATCCTACTTAAGGAAAAAACATTGTAAGGTTGTGTATTTTTAATATTGTAACTGCATCTGAACCTTTTAACGTGATCCAAACAACCCACAAACATCGACTGAAATATTTGTTGATCGCGAAATAAAACGCCATACTGTTTATTTGTATTCAAAAGTCGATAGTTTAACCCTGGAAAGAGTCTTATAAAGAATTATCCGGTGCAGAATTATATATGAGCAAATTAATTACAACTTGTGTCTATAAAATATTAACTTCAAATTTATAATAAATTTATACTGTGTGTTTATTTAAATCGTGTTTTATTTTCAGTAGCAAAGTGTATGTTTAAAAATATAATGTATAGTGAAGGTTTCCGATGCGACGTCTAGCGCGCAAGTAGCGAATACTACAACTGCTAACTCGATTGACAAAAAATTGAGAGAAGGCGGGACGGATTGAATTCGTCGTCTCGTTCAAATAGAACGTCGATAAGGAAACAATTTTAATTGTTTTATATAAACAATTTGGCGCCACCCGGAGATTATCCACTACGTTTGAACCTCAGATCGGGAACCACGATACCTGGTCCCCAGTACGTTCGCTACGGGCCCAAACATCGTGAATTACATCGCCGTGCGAGGACGCAGTGGTAAGAAACACAGACACATTTTTACACTCAGACACACTGTTATATTTTACAGAGGTATACGAGAGAAGAACACGAGACACGAGATAAACGTTATAACATAATAAACTTTATTTAATTAACCAAAAAACACTAAAAATGTGTGTTCACTAGGGACGTTCCGGCAGCCATCATTATTTGTGTTCGTTTTCTGTGAAGATACGTAGTCTGCGCTCTGGCGGTTTAAAAACAAACTAAATGAACCAGATTTTAAAATAAACAAATATTATTAATGTAAAGTATGATACAAACAAATATCCATTTCTGATTTTCTTAAAGTTCAAAGAACCTCAAATAACCCTTAATTAATTAATTTTTCTTTCTAAAAAACTGTAATTGAAAACATTTGTTGTGTGTTATATGTAATGTAAAACTAATATCGAAATAATGTTGTGATTTCGAAAAATAATCGATTGTCAATTTATGATTTGGAGACAATAGTATCCATTGAATAAAAATAAATTTAATAAATGCCTTGCTTTTAGGTAATTGATTGTGTATTATTTCTGGTAGATAGTAGTTTGTTACAGGAAAATGAGGAATAGCCGAGAAGAGTAAGGAAATCAGCCCAGTCATCAGAAAATTATTAAGTACTGCAAAAATAACATAACCTTAAATGGGTTCGTAAATAGAAAACAGCTGATGCAACGAGCGGAAAAGTTTTAAAGTACTAGATCGTATACAAAGAGAGTAATTCCCTTTAGCTCTCTTTCACTCTCTCTCCTACCTATCTTCACACGATGCCCTGATTTAATACGAAATTAAGATACCGGTAACTTGGTTAATATAATTCATAATCACACACTCTCGATTTTAGAAAGTAAATAACATTATCGGAATCCAAACAAATAACACAAACAGATAACAAACGTTGTAACCGAGATAGACGCGATCAGCGTGGGAGACTTTACAACAGAGTAGGGCTTAAAAAGAAGTCAACCCGTTCAGTTAGATATCGTTAAAAATAGACGTAGAGACGCGATTAGCGTGGGAGATGTTACAAATGGCACTCAACTTAGAGGGCTTGAATTAGTGAAGAATTTCGAGATATACATAAAGTAAATAATAACGAAAAACCTAATTTTTTTCGGCAACTATAAGAAGCCAAGAAATGCATAATACCAGAGGCAGGACGAAGAAAAGGGCAGAAGACATGGAGAAGGAGAAGGTGGACAGTAACAAGAAATAGAAGTAGTCACGGACAGTAAAATGGAACCGACGGGTGATAAAGAAGAAACTGAAGTCGTTATGGACACGGAAAAGAAAATGATAGAAGAGGATGCCCAAGGGGACCAACCAGATACATCTACCCAAAAAGAAGATATAAGCATACAGGAGATGTTAAGAATTATAATAGAAGGGAATAACAAGATCCAGGGAGATAATAAGCAAACAAAAAGGGAAAATAAGGAAAATTTTAGGAAACAGGAGGAAAATTTTGATAAAATAAATGAAAATTTTAGGATACAGGAGGAAAACTCAAAGAAACAAAACGAAGCTTTGAAGGAACAAAACAAGCAAACCAATGAGAAAATAGATAGTATTCAGGAAAGTTTACTAAAACAACTAAACAAAAAAATTGAGACCATTCATGAAGATATCAGACAAACCATGAATGAACAATACCACGAATTGAAAGAAACTATTAACGGACAAAGGGAATATATGAACACAAAATTTGAAGAAAATAATAAAAATATAAAGCAAATTCATGAGAAGATTGGAATGATCATAAAACGCTTAACCAAAGAGTAGATACATACAAGGGGGAGACAAATAAGCAAATGGATGAAAGTTTCAGAAAGTTAGAGGAAACAATGGACAGTTGTTTCAAGAATTTGAATGAAACACTAGACAGCGCTTCCGAAGGTATTAAAGTAAGTCTGAACACAGAAGAGAGCAGGAAGGAAATAGAAATTAGAGAAGACCAAAATGCATTGCTATCTGAGAATAAAAGTAACAGAGACAAAGAAAAGATGATGCACATAGAAATTAACATTAAGGGAGTAAAGAACAAATAATTAAGAAAACGAAAGAAAGAGGAATAATACGTCCTAACAAACGGAAAAATACACGGGAAGAAGTAGATATGATTAAGAGTGGGCTGGTTAATGTATTTAATCTCCCAATCGTTAATTACAGAGAAATGACTGTTTTAAAAAGTTATAGAAAATACTTAACTAAAGCTATATTTAAATTAAATATACCAGTAAATACAAGGTCAGTGACATCACAAGTAAATGATGTATCATTAACATATTTGTGTAATAGAATACATATAAATATGATAGAAATAGGCATATTAGAAAAATTACAAGACATGGTAGTAGAAGAATATGTTACAAAGAAAGAAAGAGTTCGGAAAACGATGGTAACCATTGAAATTAATGAAAATTCAATATCAGCAGAGTTACAATACCAGATGATAGAGAGTTATTTAACAAGGACAAAAATCATTATGGACACTGCAGTAATCTGAACGACGAGTGCAGATGAGTTAATGGACCATGGTTAAAACAAGTAATAATCAACCAGAAAAAGAAAGGGGACTGATTTTCTGTATACCGACCAAGCAACCCATTGGAAAAAAGGAACCAAATAAATAATATTAAATATAATAAAACAACAAAATTCAAAAAGCATGTAAGGACAACTTACCCAATGTATTTAGAAACAATATGATTTAAGATAAACAACAAAACACCAAGAGAATGTAAGAACAGATTACATAATTTATTTATAAATAACTGATTTAAAATAGAATAAGAGAAAAATAATATTTTGATGGGAACAAAAAGAAGACTAAATATATAAATAAAAACAATTAATGGTAATGTGCTCATATAAGAAGGTAAAATAAGAAGAATAATGGATAACATATTTACTATAATTACAATGAAGCTAAAGAATGATAATAATTAATACAGCTACAATTCAGAATTTCTCGGAGTTGTAAATGATAAAGGAAGAAATGATACGAAGAACATCTGTCACAAGAAGGAAAGTCAAAAGGAATTACAAATAATCCCTGTCCATAATGTTATCTGAAATTAGCTACTGAAAATAAGAAGGAATCAAGAAGAAAAAAAGAAATATATAATTAAAAGTAAACAGCAGCAGCGTGAAGAATCCCAAAAGTGTTTTTTATTAATTAAAAAATAGACTATTATGGTATAATTTTTATTTAATAACTGTCTGTAGATGAATTCCAGCAGTATTATATTCAAGTGTAGTATGGCCAGCAGAGTAGGTAGCCAAAAGTGGCCCCTCTGGACTGTCCCAGCTCACGTGTTAGGGAAATTGAATATTTAAGGGATAATAAAACAGCTGAAAAGATTGATATCAGATTCCAGAAGTATGAAGGAAGAAAACAGAAGGAAGATAGCAGACAGAAGCTCAATTGAGAAAGCACATTTATAGAAGTAAATAGAAATATGAGAGTGTTAAAACAAGTTTTTACTAATTATTGTGACCAGTCCTTATCAAGGGATGTTTGAAAAACCATCACCATGAGAAATTATATCATTAATGAATTTGCCTCCAAGAGAGAGAGTTGAGTATGAAATCAAGTCAATTACCATTAACAAAATAAAAGATATATAACCAAACAGAAATGAGAATATATTATGAAGAATAATGAAAGAAGCTGAAGATTTAGAAATCAAACAATTATTTTTAAAAAGAAATAAAAATAAATCTGTTCTAGTGGGGGAGCTTTATGTAACATTACATAACCCATGCCCAATACCGCTAATAAATAAAGAAGGATTCATATAACCATTAGAATAATAAAATCAGTAATTACCCATTCAAAAGTCAGAAATGGGGATTATGTATCATATTATAAAAACCTTTGTACCATAAAACACTGTAGCATTTGAAAACAATGTGTATGCCAAAGTGCGGTGTGTGCAAAGTGAAACATAGTATGTTATGTGGAAGTGTTAAAAACTTAAAAAGGACATCTCACAAATTTGTGATGCAGATGCAAGAAGCAGTATTGTAGTAATAAACTAAAATACTAATGACAAGTTGTTGTAGTTTTGTGTTGTGTAGGCCACAAAGGCCATATAACTGTAATTAATACATAATTTTTGTTTATGTTTAAAGGAATCCAGGGTTATATGAAACTAATAATGGCCAATTGTTACTATATTAGAGAGATAGACTGGAAAACAAAGTAGTGTAGAGTAAGAATACATTAACTGAAGTATAAGTCATAAATAAACTAAAATAAAAATCATTAAATTATAAAATACCGGTAGCCAAGCTTAAGTAAAAGGTAAAGAAAAACCTTATATAAATTAAATTTGATTATAACTAAAATTTGTAAAGGAGTATTTTTTCTAAAAGAAGAAATGAAATAATAAGCTATAATATATTTGCCAAAGCCCACTCACTGACTCATCACTGTATCTCAACAATGACAAGGCCTAGAAAGATGAAACTTTACATAGATATTCACTAGATACTCTAGATGTGCAATAAGACGGGGTCTGACAAAATTCAAAATTTAAGGGGGGTTTTGGAGTAGACAAAGTGACCGATTATTCTTATAATCACTCATTCACTCATCACTGTTTCTTAACAATGATAAGGCCTAGACAGATGACACTTTACATAAATATTCACTAGATGCTGTAGATGTGCAATAAGACGGGGTTTGACAAAATTCAAAATTTTAGGGGGGTTTTGGAGGGGTCAAAGTGACCGAATATTCTCATAAGAAATACATGACAATTAAAATGTGACAACTGTTAGGCAGCTTCTAGATGAGATAGAAACATGAAATTTGTTCTACAAGTTAACTTAACCCTCTTTTAAAGAACACAAAGGTCAAAGGTACACAACACACAAAGGTACCGTACAATCCTGTTCTGTCACGTACCTTTTTGGCACATATCAATGTCGAGTTGTGTAACTCTGTCAAATCGATAAAGTATATTTGCAAATACGTGAACAAGGGCAGTGATCAAGCAGCTTTTGTGTTGGAAAATGAGTGGGACCAAGTGTCCAAATATGAAGCAGGCCGTTACATAAGTAGTTCCGAAGCGGCATGGCGTATATTTTGCTTCCCAATCCATGAAAGATATCCTCCCGTAATGCATTTGGCTGTACACCTTGAAAATGGCCAGAGAATTTATTTTAATCCCGGAAACGTTCAAGACAAAGTTCAAAATCCACCCAAAACCACTCTACTGACATTCTTTGAACTATGCAAATCAGACAATTTTGGCAGCACCACAATCTACAGTAAAGTCCCTGCTTACTACACCTGGAAAAACAATAAGCTTAGTCGGCGGAAACAAGGCAAAGCCGTTCCCGGACATCCAGGAGTGAAAAAAGATCAAGTACTCGGTCGGGTTTATACTGTACACCATAACAATGCAGAATGTTACTACCTACGTCTTCTCCTTCATGAAGTTAAAGGGCCTACGAGTTTTAATGATCTTAAGAGGGTATCTGGCATAGTTCACTCCACTTATCAGTCTGCCTGCAGAGCGTTGGGTTTACTTCAAGATGACAATCATTGGGACATCACCTTGGAGGAAGCTGCTCTGTCGGAGTCACCACAGAAAATCAGACAACTGTTCGCTGTCATTTTGGTGTTTTGTCAAGCAGCGGATCCCTTAATGCTGTGGGAGAAACACAGAGACAGTATGTCAGAGGACTTCAAGAGACAGATGGAGTATGAATGTCCGGGCTTAGAGCTTGAACTATGGAACAACATCATTTACAACAAATGCCTACATTCATTAGAAAACTTAGTCTCTTCAATGTCCAATCAATCCCTCCAACAACTCGGTCTTCCTTCTCCAAGTCAAGAGCCCAACAGTTCTGCAGTCAACCACGAGTACCTGAAAGAACTCTCTTACAACACGGTCCATCTATCTGAATTGGTTGCTAAAAACGTGCCTAAACTGAACGACGAGCAGAAAAATGTCTACAATGAAGTAATTGCGAGCATTGAATCAGAGGGTGGATGTCTATTTTTCCTTGACGCACCAGGTGGTACAGGGAAAATCTTTTTGATTAATTTAATATTAGCCACGGTAAAACAAGATAGGAAAATTGCTATATCTGTGGCTTCGTCAGGTATAGCAGCAACGTTGTTGGATGGAGGGAGGACAGCTCATTCTGCCTTCAAACTGCCTCTCAACTTAAACCACTCTGAGACCCCATTTTGCAACATATCAAAACAAAGCGACACAGCGAAGGTACTTAAGGATTGTAAGTTGATAATTTGGGATGAGTGCACCATGGTTCACAAGGGAGGAATTGAAGCTTTGGATAGAACTCTGCAGGACATTAGAAGCAATAAAAACCTGATGGGTGGAGTCACACTTCTAATGGCCGGAGACTTCAGACAGACTTTACCTGTTGTACCTAGGGGAACTCGAGCAGATGAAGTTAAAGCCTGTCTAAAGAGTTCTGTCCTGTGGCCTAAAGTCCAAGTTCGTTCCTTGAGAGTCAACATGCGGGTGCATCTTAAAGGCAGTTTAAAGGCAGACGAGTTTTCAAGTTTACTTTTACAGATCAGTAATGGAAATCTACCTGAAGAAAATGGCAAAGTCAATATTACAAAAGACTTATGTGAAGTTGTATGCGACTTGACAACGTTGGCTGAAAAAATTTACCCAGATTTAACTAATTTTTACTTGAAAGATGTATCTTAGCTGAAAGAAAGAGCTATCCTTACTCCAAAGAATGACATTGCTGCAAATATCAATAACACATTATTGGAAAAACTGCCAACTGAGATTGTCCAGTACCAATCCGTGGACTCTGTGGTAGAAGTAGAAGATGAGGTCCATTACCCAGTAGAGTTCTTCCACACCCTTAATCCTCCAGGCATTCCACCGCACAATCTTTGCCTTAAAGTTGGAGCTCCAATAATGCTGCTACGAAACCTGGTACCGCCTAAGCTTTGTAACGGTACTAGGCTGCAGATTAAATCGTTGCACAACAACGTCATAGAAGCAACAATATTCACTGGATGTGGTCAGGGGGAAGCAGTCTTCATTCCACGCATTCCCTTAATTCCATCGGATTACCATTTTCAGTTTAAAAGACTCCAGTTCCCTGTCAAGCTCTGCTTTGCTATGACAATAAATAAATCACAAGGGCAGTCTTTGAAAATGGCAGGTGTTGATCTGAGGGAAGACTGCTTCTCCCATGGCCAGTTGTATGTTGCTTGCTCACGAGTTAGCTCTTCTGAGAGTTTAACTATCCTTCAGCCACAGGGTCAAACAAAGAACGTTGTCTACAAGGAAGTTTTATAAGTGTCGTATTTCGTTTCACAAAACGATTTCAGTAGACTTAGTATTAGCACCCATTTATGCTGTTAACAATTTGTAAATTTTACATTTATACAATGTGCTTGGTTACCCAAGGTTAAAAAAAAAACCACCGAACCAATGTGTTTATTCAGTAAAAACCGTAGCGAAGCACGGGTATACAGCTAGTAATTAATACTAGCCTATTTACTAAAACGGTACCTAGGTTAGCCAATAAAAAACCATCAATTTCTTGGTTACTAAGAGCAACTAACCAACAAGAAATGATTGATTGTTCAATTTTATTCAAAGTGAGCAGATGAAAAAAATGTAATGTCCAATAAAATTTTAAAAAATTAATAACGATCATTCGGAACAAACCACTACAAAATTAATGAAACGAGTCAGCACCATACACTACATCAGAGACATCCTTTGAACTACAATAATTCACACCAGAAAATCGATGGAAACCAAAAAATCCAGCTAACCATATCTCGGCCTAGACATCGGAATTGCAAATCTTTGGGTGAGATCGCTTCCTTTTAATAAATAACAAAATTACACATCAACTATAAGTATAGAACACTAGAAACAGCACCATCTCTTTCAATTCATAAGAAAACAAGGTTAACATAATAAACTTTATTTAATTAACCAAAAAACACTAAAAATGTGTGTTCACTAGGGACGTTCCGGCAGCCATCATTATTTGTGTTCGTTTTCTGTGAAGATACGTAGTCTGCGCTCTGGCGGTTTAAAAACAAACTTAATGAACCAGATTTTAAAATAAACAAATATTATTAATGTAAAGTATGATACAAACAAATATCCATTTCTGACTTTCTTAAAGTTTAAAGAACCTCAAATAACCCTGGGAAATATAATTAATTAATTTTTCTTTCTAAAAAACTGTAATTGAAAACATTTGTTGTGTGTTATATGTAATGTAAAACTAATATCGAAATAATGTTGTGATTTCGAAAAATAATCGATTGTCAATTTACGATTTGGAGACAATAGTATCCATTGAATAAAAATAAATTTAATAAATGCCTTGCTTTTAGGTAATTGATTGTGTATTATTTCTGGTAGATAGTAGTTTGTTACAGGAAAATAAGGAATAGCCGAGAAGAGTAAGGAAATCAGCCCAGTCATCAGAAAATTATTAAGTACTGCAAAAATAACGTAACCTTAAATGGGTTCGTAAATAGAAAACAGCTGATGCAACGAGCGGAAAAGTTTTAAGTACTAGATCGTACACAAAGAGAGTAATTCCCTTTAGCTCTCTTTCACTCTCTCTCCTACCTATCTTCACACGACTGCCCTGATTTAATACGAAATTAAGATACCGGTAACTTGGTTAATATAATTCATAATCACACACTCTCGATTGTAGAAAGTAAATAACATTATCGGAATCCAAACAAATAACACAAACAGATAACAAACGTTGTAACCGAGATAGACGCGATCAGCGTGGGAGACTTCACAAACGACGCTAACAGAGTAGGGCTTAAAAAGAAGTCAACCCGTTCAGTTAGATATCGTTAGAAATAGACGTAGAGACGCGATCAGCGTGGGAGACATTACAACAGTGAAGCTACGGGATATACACCGGTGGAACTGGAAACAAATAAGAAACCCAATAGATTCTGGTCGAGAAACATTGACAAACCTCCAAACCAAAATCTACAAATTCCATTAAGTCACAAGTACGATAATGCGAAGAAGAGGATGAAAAAACTTGGAGAAAAGAGGATCGAGAGGTTCAACAGAACGCACAATCTCATCACATTCCATGAAGGAGAGAGTGCTACTAAAAAGTAATCCAGTGGGAAAACGAATCGACAATACAGCAAAGAAACTATTCAGGCTGTACGAGGGACCCTACTTTTTACCAAGGAGGAAAGGACGACACACATTTATCGTCTACGATCCAACAAGAAAGAAGATCATTGGAAAGTACCATGCATCAGCATTCCGTAAATTCTATGGATAAAGGAATTAATAAATAGTCAATTTATAAGTCCATGGAAGGGACGTAATCCACCCAGGGAAAATGAAAAATTTTAAGAACCCGTATAACCACTAATTGTGAGTTGTAAAAAATAATTTTAGATAAAGAATTTCTGAGTAAGGAAATAAAATTTGAATAAAATTAAATTTTATTTTACCCAGCAGGGGAATTTATGCAACGATACGTTTAGCATAAGTATATGTATCAACCCCTGACTGAGGTATGATAACATATGGATAGACGTATGAAATATGTAAGATGTACATAATAAAAATAGTATAATAAATATACGTTAGATATAAGAAAGAATGTAATAAATATAAGCAGTATTTAAATTTAAACAAATCAAATATTGTACGTAAGCATGTATATGGAAGCATATGACTTTGTTGGTTTTTAAATGTAATGAAGGGGAGCAATTAACACGCAGAGACCGGCAGCGGTGACGTCAGAATGACATGCGGTCGCCTGTGTAGTGGTGTGTGTGTGTGTGTGTGTGTGTGTGTGTGTGTGTGTGTGTGTGTGTGTGTGTGTGTGTGTGTGTGTGTGTGTGTGTGTGTGTGTGTGTGTGTGTGTGTGTGTGTGTGTGTGTGTGTGTGTGTGTGTGTGTGTGTGTAACAGACAGGTTAAATTATGCAAACGAGGGTGGAAGATTTCACACAGTTTTTTAAGGATTGTACGTGAACCAAAAGTCACACAAATCAGCGACATATGTGAATACATAGCTGACGCCTGGTGCTTCAATTTGGCGTTAAGTGGTCATTAATCATGGGAACGGTTCAGACACCTTGTGAAATTTTGCCATAGCTGCCATAATTTGCACAGCGTAACATTCATAATTTGCATAGTGTAACTTTCCGAGATCCCCCTCTTTTAATTAATGTATATTTGATTTGAATATCGATTGTAAATGATCTCGTGTTACAATTTGAAATGTTAATATGAACTCTCTTTACTTTTATATGCAGTAATTCTCTTTAGTGATGAATGGTAAATATTGTTTATGTAGCTAAAGTGTGATAATTTTAATAGATAATATAATAATCGCCGGTCGGTGAATGAATGTAACCGTAGCGTCGATCTTGCAGTGGAACTCCTCTTCACAGTTAAATGTCGTCTGTGTACGTACCGTCAAGTATCGTCTGGACAAATAATTTATAATGAAAACACTTTCACGTACCTGATAGTACCTGGAAGTTCTGTCGTTCACTTACTCAAAATAAACTGCCAAGATGATCTTATGACCAGCTTACACTTTATAAACAAGGTTATACTACTCCTTGTATACAATATGGGCGCCACATGGGTTTACTTTAGGAAAAGTTCCCATGAAAAAACAAATTGATAAATTTTAGAACTGTGTAGGTTCACTTTATGCTTCGTTTAAATGCTTGAGGCATTTACAACAATTCAAATATAGTATGGTAATGCCTCTGTTCAAAATTATCTCACTGTACTCAATATTGAGTATTACTTAGCTAAATGAAATAAAAGTAACCAAAGTTTATACTGAATAAAATCGTGGGTTTATTTTACCCTTTAAAACAACTCAACAAATGAAAACACAATTACTACATTAATATAATCTTGATTTTAAGTTGCCCATCTACAATACGGCCTAGCTCAGTTTAGAACAATAAACTCTTATAACTATTAACAAATTTTACTTTTAATATATAATTTACCTCACGGGTAGATTCTTTGAAATACAAATAGAACCTATTAAATGCCTTGACAGACGTTAGTATAATGATAATTCGTAATTTGGCCTCCTTTTAAAAACTCGTAATTATTTTTAAGGTTAGCGATCGTTGCGCTTACTTATATACTAACAATATTATGATGCTTAATCCTAGCACAAATATCTTACGTTGCATTAATTAATCCACTAAATAAATTAATTCGGTGTATGTAATTAAAAGTTTTGTTGTCCTTGCGTCAGTACAATGTTGTTGAAATATGTTCAGTGCAAACAGATAAACGATATAAATGGTCACTGTGTTACCTTATTTCTTTTTAATCATATAGATTAAAATTTAAAAAAACACTCCAGTGATCGGATTATAATGATCACTGGTTAATTACACTTTGTACGCACTTGGAACGAGGAATCTGCCCTCTTTTTAATAAAACCGGGCTATGTAACTTACTGGTTAATATACTGTCGCTCGTTCCGAACACACGCACTAATTAAAAATATTCACTTATTACTGTCGAAGCACTTTCAATGTGGTTAGTCGCTGTACGGTTGACTATTTTAAATAATTTTGAAACATTTACTGTTGTTTAACTATATTAATTCATAAAAAGTATTTCGCTGACGAGCGGCGACTCTATCGCTCGAGTGAGGTGGTGAATCTGTAATCTGTGTAACGAATTTCTCTGCGCTGCTGGTTATATACCCCTCCGCTGCATCGCGCTTAGAGAGTAAAATCGTTTAGTAAACTCTTTTTTGATTGGCTCTGATAACCGTTACAATGACGTATTGTTTTTTATAACGGTCGCCGGAGCGAACGCTGTACGCAACTTTCGTTGTTATTTGTATTACCTGGACAATCTCTTAATTTTATTAACAAAAGATGCTAACACGCACTACGCACTTATTATAATTCCAATCTCGAGGTTATTACCATCACACTAAAGTTTAGTTTCTGGGCTTTAATTTGATATGGCTTAACACTGGTTTTAACCTCGTTTCCTTTGACAATGCTTACAAATAATGTTTTGAAACATGGTTTCTCACTGTCGTCTGCTAGCAATGCATAATGCGATCATTTCCTATCTTTTTACATTTAGTTATTTACACTGTGTTTTCTTTAGAACGTCATTATGTGAACACTAATACATATATGATTATACTTAAAAGCTATTTATCACTGTACAATATTAATTCTTAACATAATTATGGTAATACGCTATTATAAAAAATCCTTATTCTCTACATACAAATTGTCTGGCCTACTCAATTTAAAGTTATAACATTAATAATTGAGTGGTGTTATGTCACATCTCGTTTCATTATATTTATTGTTCAGTAAAGTTAATGTTCACTAGGAGTCCTGTTTCCCTATTAATTTACCGACAAACATTTGTTTAGGCATGGGCTGGACACATTCTCAGCGTCATGTTTATTCCTTAATAATTGTTACTAATTACGTTTTGTCTAATAAGGAAGTTGCTTATCCATATTAGATTTCCTTTTACAACTATTTTTACCCACTAATATTACATCTGGGTTTGTACTTCTAGTTTTAATATACATTGTGGCCATAGCTATTCTAGTCATAGGTTTTGTTATTTATTGGTCATGGTTCTTTTATTTTCAGCCAAAATGCTGTTATCGTTATTATATTATTTCAATCATTATTTAGTCAGTTTTTCTTTTACATGACTCTACATTAATGTCATGGACTGGCTCGTTTGACAGCTTATTGTGAACTTTGCATGTCCATTAGTTAAAGTCAGTCATAGTGTTTGTTGTAGTGTCATGCAGTGTATTTGTCACTGCTTCTTGGGATCCTTCCTCTTCTTTCTTCTTTCCTGGTCCTTCTCTTCTTTGCTACATTCATTATAAATGATTCACTTTTATTACTTTAGTGTAGCTATTTACCCTTCTGGTGAGTGTCTAGGTTATGTAACATTTTGTGGTGTTACAATAGACAATGCTTAATATTATACCTAACCATTGGTGTAATAATATTTATAAAAAAGTGTGCGCTTCATAAAAAGACGCATAGGTTGAAAGTGATGATGAAACCGACGCGCCTGCCAGTCCAAAGTTGTCAGAAACAGTTTCCAACAGGTATTGCAATGGGCAGCAGTATAAAACCCCAGCGACCGACACACTCTTTCTCAGATCAAGTTCATTTAGTAAGAGGAATCCATGCATCTCAACAACGTAAACTTTACAAAGTTGTAGTAATGTTTTGAACAGTAGTCAATATACTGAAGTGCGATGGAACCGGCATTACGTCGGTGCAGTTATTAAAGAACGAGTGATTTAAAAGAAAAGACTGTATTAATGAAGCTACAAGAGTCATAATTACGTAGAACTTCTAGACAGCTACGAGGGACAAGAAAGAAGAGGAGAGGAACTAGACATCTACGAGAGGACGCAGGGACAACACATGCATCTACATCCAGCCGTTCATCATCAAGATTAGAGGTCCACGTCAGAACTCAGCATCCAGGAGATGGAGCGAGGAATTCAACGACATAGAGACAAGAGGAGCTGATACCGAAGAGGATCATCAAACTCGAGAGTCTGGCTGACGGTAACAACAATTTAAATGGGTGCAGGAAAAATGCAGGTGAACTCGAACATTTATTTAATATTATAAATGACCCTGAAGTCTATCACCAAAAGCTAGTTTCCATATCCAAGTTTACAGAACATTAATATATTTTTTTAATTGGAACAATGAATAAATAATTGTTAGAAATATAAATGAGAATAGAGAATATCATAATAAGTAATCTCATAATTAAATGGTCAAGAAAGAACCATAGTTTATTATATTTTGTAATTAATTAAATGAGTAATTTTTAAATATGAGATTTACGTAATACTTAATTAATTGAGACATTACAATTAGAATCAATTAACGTAAAGAAGATTCTCTATTAATATTTGAATTAATTAAAAGTTTCATTTACGTGGTATACATTGGAATCACCCTTGTAAAGACTAGATCAATTATTTAAATGTTAATGTTATACGTATTAAATACGTTTCCTATTGTATTTATATGTATAGTACTAACACAAGCTGTGCTACCGAGACGCCTGAAGAGCGGGGGATTTACTGAATGATAACGCGTGCTTGTGTTGGTGCGGTATTACTGGTTCTGTAAATATTGTTCAGTAAGCTATATGCAATTAGAAATAACCGTGCGAGAGACAGTGTTAAACGTATTTTAAATGTGTAGTAGTACCGTGATAAGTGCAGTGGAATGGCAAACGTCACCGCATTCCTTGTTGGGTTGCAAAGCTTAACACATGATAGTATATGTCTGTGTACTATTTCAGGTCATATATAATGTATGTGTGTATATACTCTGTCTTAGAAGTATAAGAAATCAGAGTTAAACACATTATGAGTATATTATATTCGGGTTGAATATAAGGATTCATATAACAAGAAACCCACAATTGAACAATTTAAATAACATGACAATTTGTGATTTTTGAATAAATCAAATGAATATGCTTTTCTTGAAACAGTCGTACTAATTTTGCAACCAGAACTCAATCCTCTGCCGTGCTTATCCACACTCAACCAACGACCAAAGCCTGCGACCCAGCCGGGGAACATCAAGGTAAATACTAATGAAGAAGAGTATACCTCCGAGACGTGAGTAAGTGCGCGCATACAAGTAATAGCGTATGTGTAAAAAGTAAGTGCATAAAAATAACGTTGTATAGTAATTGTCGCTGCCAACGTGGGGCCCCGACATAAAGAGAATAAATGTTAAATACCATTACAAGTAAATGGCGCCCTGGTAATAAAGAAAGTCTAATAAATAATTAGCAAAATATTGTAAGAAAGAATTAATAGTCAATTTGTGTAATAAATCATATTACATCAGCAGCTTTTAATGAACAACTTACGTGGGCAATTACCTTGTGTTCACCTTGGTTATTCCGCTGATATAACACTCCGCCGATCGCATAGTCCGACGCGTCACAATTAAGTACATAAGTCCCTTCTTTTTCAGGATGGAATATATGCAGGTTCTTTCTATACAAGTCCTTGGTAGCATTGAATGCTGCCTCATGCTGCTCTTCCCATCGCCATTTGGTATTTTTCCTTAGTAGTTCCAGAAGTGGTTCTATTCAGGTGTGAAACGACGAAAATACCCGGTCAATCCAAGGAATGCCCTGATATCTTTTGCTTTCTTGGGGTTAGGAAAATCCGTGATGGCCTGGATTTTCTCAGAATCGATACTGACCCAATCTGCCGAAATAATATGACCTAAGAATTTTATTTGGGATTTTCAAAACTCACACTTGTCCAAGTTAAGCAAAAGATTGACATCTCTTAACTTTCGGAAGACACTATCGAGGTGATTTAAATGCTCTTCGAAAGATTTAGATATTACAAGTATGTTGTCCACAAACACACTTACGAATTTTCTACATCCGGTCCTAGTGCCAATTCTAGACATTTAACCATTGCAGCAAGGCTGGTCACTAACCCGAAAGTAACTACCTTAAAGTGGTAGTATTTGTTCTTATAAAAGAATGCCGTAAATTTGCGGCAATCTTCAGCTAATGGAATCCGCCAAAACCCGCTTTTGAGGTCCAGCCTCGACATGTACCTGACCCCTTGACATTTTATAAATAGGTTCTCGGCATTGGGTGCACAATCTTAGCACTTTTTCGTTATGCTGTTTAGGTTGCGCATATCTAAACAAATACGTATATCGTTATTATTTTTTTTAACCACTACCAGAGGATTAAGGAAGTTACTATCAGCACATTCAATAATATCATTTATTAACATTTTATTAATTTATTCCTCAACTTGTCCTTGGTAGTGTAATGGAATTGGATAGGTTTTCCGGACAAACTTATTTTCATCAATTACATTTATCCTATGCTCATATATGTTAGTAATGGTATGTTCGTTTTTAAAAACCAATTCGTATTTGTTTAAGATATTATTTAACCATTTCTCTTGATCAGCTGTTAGTTTATTGCCGGTGAACTGGCCGCTACTCATTATCATATCTACGAGATTAAAAACTGGCTTTTGTATGTTAGTACACTGCTCGGCCTGCTTCAAGTCGCTGTCAGCATATCCCAATTTAACTGTGTATAATTTATTTCGAATTCTGCATGTAATTTTTTTGTTACTGAAATCGATTGTGGCATGTATTATTCTTAAAGTGTCAGTACCTAATATAACGTCATATACTAGATTTTTAACTATAAGTACTGTCACTTCAATTTCTATGCCTTGTGTAATTATTTATATAAGTGCTTGTTTACAAATAATTTGTGTATCTCCGGTCACCGTAGTAACCATAGTATTATTTACAAGATAGGTGTTTTCTTAAATTAGTGCTTATGTTTGTTAATAAATTTTTCATTAATTAATGACACTTGCGCACCACTATCTAGCAAAACATTACCAACACAATCATTAATTCTCGCTATCACAACAATGTCATTATTGTCCTCAACTCTAGTATTTTCCACACATTCATCCACACAGTTATTATATATTAATTCATTCCTAACATTAACAGGGTATAAGCCAGAAGCAATGTATACATTACCATCACTATTATTGCTAACATATGATTTCCGATACTGCAGTTTGTTATTGTATGGTTTAATTGTATTTGTATTCTTATTTTTATTTATATTATTAATCTTATTGCACGGACCCACGCCGTGCAACCTTACACGTTTTTATGGCTGCTCTTCATTTGCATTGGTCTCGGTAATTGCCGATACTCTGCTTTGATTGAATCTTTGAAATCTTGGTTTATTTTTAAACTGTTGTTGTTGTTGTTGTTGTGGCTGAAATTGTTTACGTGATTGATTATTATTATTATTATTATTATTATTATTATTATTATTATTATTATTATTATTATTATTATTTGGGTTATCCACATTATCCCATTTAGTCAATAACAAGAGTAGTTCTTCTAAGGATTTAACCCCTTGTGTAATAACCACGATTTGAATTCCGCATGTAAAATGGTGACCTAACTTACTTACCATTTCTGCTACTGTCACTTCCGGTTCCAGATACTTGGCTCGAGACATCAGCTGGATTAAATAGTTTCCTTTTGAACCATTCATACTTGAATATATATTCCAAATTTCAGCTGTACACAGATCTTTCTTTGTATCTCGCTGTTCCAGTACCTACCCCTAAAATGCTGCACCAGATCTTCATACATACATACCTTGTCCTGTATGATGGTGAACCATTCAGCCGCGGTACCTTTTAACCTTCTCACCACCCAGTTTATTTTGTCCATTTCGCATCCATATTTCCATATTTCTCTCGCAGTTTTTGAGAAAGTGGAGGGGATTTTCAGTATCTCTACCATAGAATTTTAATTACGAATTGGGTTCATCACAAGTTTTGTAAATATATGTGGTCAGGTTCGCTGGTGTCGGGGTACTCTGGTGTCGGGTCAGCTGTTGTTTTTACTCCTGTATCCGCTGTTCCTGCTCTGCTACAGCATTCATGTATGATGTATGATTTACCATTATATCTTCCATGACATTGATCTTAGCTTCACAGTCACTAAGAGTGAATTATTAGCTTCTAGTGCTAGCTCAATGTTAGTACGAATTAAATCGACTTTCTCTCCGATACGCTTTTCTGTCGATTCTAAAAGTTGTTTAGCTTGTTCATGCACAGTGGTAAAAATTTTCTTATTCTCGTCATGTAATGATCTATTTTGTTTTATTGCTTCCTCTTTATTAGCTCTATTTTTTTCATTGGCTAATACTGCAGCTAACATATTTTAAAATTTCGATTCAGCCATATTTATAGTTATTTTATATATTCAAACAAATATTATGGTCCTTATTTAACATAAACGGCACTCTTATTATTATAGTATTAATGTTCAGTTTATATGTTGTACAACGTCACAGACTAGTATCGTAATCAAATGTTCACAATACTTAACTTAATACATATACAGATAATAATTCAAACCTCCAAATAAACTAAATTAATAATACTGTTCAAATATCTGCTTACAGAGAATATTCAACAAATTATATACACTCCCTGCTTACAAATAGAATACACACAAAATAGTCCAAATGAATCTAGTCTTTACATAATTAAATATATAATATTAATAAATTATAATAAAATCGTGCCACACGTCAGCGCCAAATATCTCTATGCGACTATACAAATAAATATTTTCACATAGGATAATTATGTGTGTATAAATTATGCACAAGTCTATATTGGAACTGTAGAAAAAAGATTTATTTATAACACAAGTAAATAATTGTTTATATGATATATTTAAATTAAACAAAATGTCATGTACAGTATTTTATTTGTTTTCAAGAGTTTATATATTCAGTTTTGGCAGGTTTTACTTGAAACGTAGAATTCCTTTACACTCGGCATGACGTCACTTGCTCCATCGCTGTTACCGCTCCTCTCTGCAATGATCGCCAGTCTCCTCTCTCACTCTCTTTCTCCGCTGGGGTTTACCGAACAGCTGATAACACTGATGCAGATTTTAGGCACGAATTGTCACATTCCGAATCGTTTGTTTACTCGCTTGCAATTGGTTATTATTAATTATCGTTACTCAGGGTGATAATGATTGATATTATTTAAAAGCGGTGTATAATGCTTACACCTTCCGGCTATTCTTGAAGTGTTCCGCGTTAATAAGGATTTATCACGGTAGTGATAAATAGGGAGATTTATCTCCCTAAGTGGAAATCTTCCACTAACACGTAATCGCACTTGAATATTTTATAACTGGTATATTTTATAACACTTTATGCACATTTATGATACCTAAAATAATTTTGTTTTCCATTTGTTTACCAAATAATTATTATGGAACAGATATGTAGATGATATATTGGTCATATATAATCCTAGCATAAAAATGAACATTTAATAATACTAAATAAATTAAATACATACAATGATAATGTGAAATTTACATTTGAAGAGGAAGTAAAGAGAAGAATCAATTTTTTGGACATTGATATTCAAATTGGAAAAGATAACGAAATAACTACTGAACCCCCCCCCCTTTTATTTTATAAGTTTTTTGTAATTTTTTTTTTATTTATTATTTTTTTTTTTTTTGCAAAAGGGGAGAAACACAATATTTAAAACTAGGTAAAGAACCTAGAGGAAGCATAAAGAGTGCAAGGCCCAAGCTACAATCACAGACATGTCCACTGGTGGATGACAGGACTTGCAAATGAAAAACTCTATTAACAAAACAAGTGTGAACTTCATTCAGCGTGCAAGCATTTACAGGATATTGCAAAGCATACTTTAGCAATGAATAAAATGATGAGTAAACTTGAAATACATCTTTACATACATGTCATAATACTCCACAGTATAAGATTGTGAGTGAGTATTTAATTCAGTGGCAGTAAAAGAGTGGATGCCACGCTATCTCAAAACGACATTGTAAATCTCTTAACATGTGATATTTGAGCTTAAATTCAAATTGTCTACACCCTGCCACGCTATGTCCAAGATAATTCTTACAATAATTTTGTGTTCACATGTAATATGGAAATCACTGAGTGCTATATAAAGTATAAATTAAATAGGCTAGCCTTTTCAGTAATTCTGTAAGCACATGTGCTATCATATCATAATTTTTGTCACATTCCCCCCAAATTGAAAATTACACACAAACACATACATAACACATATAACACACATCCACCATTTCTGTACCGACCCTCTCACAATAACCCTTTGTAATAAATGTACACACACATATATATATATATATATATATATATATATAAAACAAAGCGAGCTTGGTACTTCCCAGTTAATCACCCATAATATGAGAATTTAAATAACACCGGAAATGGAAATGCCCCCAACAGAACCAGAGATTCAAAAATATTAATTAACTACCACATCAATAATTATGAAGCAAACTCTGAGTATTTAATCATGTTAATAGTTTAAGCCACCACACGTGAAGAAATCAGACAGCCCCCCACTCCTGAATTATGCCAGCACGGCGGGACATGTGCAAGCAGGATATAACTAACACTCAGATAAATTAAATTCATTAAAAAAGACGGAAAACTTAGAGCCGTTCATGCGGATACATGTGTGTGTGTGTGTGTGTGTGTGTGTGTGTGTGTGTGTGTGTGTGTGTGTGTGTGTGTGCAATTTCTTTACATAGTATAAGAAGCTATAACAGGTTGCATAAGACTTAATTATATAAAAGGTCCACACATGCAGGCACAAAAATTAACGTGTGAGTTTTTGCAGAACTTGAGCAAATTAAACGCGGTATCATGAGTCTGCTTCTGAGAGCGTCTGTCGATTTACAAAGTGGTGGTAGATGAGAGAGTGTAAAGTAAAACAGAAGGGTCCCACCTGGATCGTCCGGCGTAACTAAGTGACACTGGTTAAGGTGTAGTGTATAGGTAGCACAGCTAATTCCTGGGGGCAGAGTTCCTCTACGAGTGTGTCTGTGTGTGTGTCCCAACTGACGGCATCTCATGGCTCAAGTATTATCTCTGCCAGAAGGGTAGACAGTTGTTCGTCTAGACCCGACACCCATCTCGCCATTGTTCGAGCACCTGTGACAGGCAATAAGTTGTATAGGGTGTCATAAGGAACATAATCTCACCACAGCTCGCACACACACCATCATTATAAAATTGAGAACACCCACTCCAATGTAGCAACCAGAAACACATCACCGCTTATTCGTATTAACAATGATCGGACCACCAGACGTACCTTATTTCATTCAACAAAGTAATTTGTTTAAGTGTTCCATTCATGACATGATTCTGTCTATGTATACTATACTTATTAACAACACTAAAAGCAGCTGAGTGTAAGATATCTATTGCCATTTTACATTACTTTAATCAGTTTAATACGCTACATTCATGTCCATTATAAGTTAATTTAATAAGTTAATCTCTAATTTAATTTAATACCCGAATTCAAGACTAACACACGTGCACACACAAGTTATCGTTTACCACTAAAGCTGAAACACTAACAAAAAAAAATATTTTAGGGTTAAAATTGAAACACTATAAATTTACGACAAATATATAATACTCGGGTCCCTAATTCGGGGCCAATGAAACACTAAATTTCTTTCAAATACTAAAATCTTACTCTTACCTTCGGGTTCGGGTCCAGAGTCGTTCAGACGAAACCAGCTACAGAAAGGATTATTTGAAGGTTATCAGTACACATATAAATACACAATTTGTTTTAAAACCAATCGCTTCTAGTTTATTAACCACATTAATTACTTCATTTTACTTGGACATCAATTAAAACTGGTATATTATTTTATATTATCAGTAAGTGTTATTAACGAATAACATGACATCAAACAAATTTACAAATGAAATCTTTTTTACTTCTAACCTATTACAAATTGTTTATATTTGAAATGAACCAGTACATATTTATCTCTTTTCCCCTTGCTATTTTCTTTTACCAAAATCCCTTCCCTTAGAACTCTCACATGTTTATCAGCTATCATCATTTGTTTTAAATTGATTTACATATATATGTAAGGTTGTTAGTTACCCGTCCACCGTGCGTGTCCATATGGTTTGTTGCGCCGTCTCGTGATAACCGTTTTACTCGTTTTTCGGGCGCACTCACGCAATTATTTATTAGTTTACAGTATTTACTTAGATTTTCACTGTTTTAATTCAATGTTTCCACATGTGGTAAATTAATAGTCGGCCGACGTAACTTTGTTCGAACACTTGATGTTTTGTAGGCTGGCCGCGCGGCCGTGAGTTACAATACAACTGGCCGCGCTATATTGTTTGTACACTTTTATAGATATTTTAAACCCGCTACATTGTTCACACTTTACTAGTTGTTTTACTGGATAGGCCGATTACAGTATTTTCGGCCTATCTTACACCGAGGCCACCGTTTTATTTAACCAGCTGCACTGTATGCTGCTGCTTACTGGCTGCTGTTCACCTGCATACTGTAATTCCCAAAGCCTGCTACTGGGGCAATTGCGCAATGCGTCTAGACTGTTGTTTAGACTAACAGTGTATGTTGTACTGGGGCTCCCCACAGGTGAAGTCTGACAATTTGAAAATTCTGAATCGATACAAAATAAAATTAAAACTATGGGATCACACACTTCTGTACCGTTACAATACCCCCCCCCCCCCAATAAGAGGTTGAAGGCCGAAGCGTTCAAACTCTTATTGCCTAATACCTAAGAGGATCAGTGAGGATATGGCGCCGCAACCCCCCTGAACACTCTACTAAAATCATGGGTACTTACCCCCCTAGTATGGCGGCTGCGGCAGCACCCATCCGATCTTACTGGACTTCTCTGTTCGAGATCCCAACACCATAAGCTCGGACAGATACCCGCCCCAGTGTCGCCTGACTCTGGAGCATTCAATTAAAAAATCAACAAACGGCCTTCCATCACTCCATATCCCACAACTGATTTGTTTCCTCTTAGCCGTACTGGTTCATTGACAACGTACTGGCTCATTTTATATTATAAAATATCTCTTAACCCTAGAAAATAGTGTTAACAAAACAATATAGGTTATATACAATACAGTAGTACATATAAGTTCCAGTCAAAATGACACATTAATTATACAGAATTGCATTACCTCACAGTAATTTCCCAAACATTTTTGATTGCATTTACACAAAATTTCCTTCAGTTTTCAATTTTAAATGAATATTTTAATCATTATTTTTTCATCAATTAGCATTTAATTTATAATTTGTTTGAATTCAACTTGAAATAAAGTTAAGTTCGTTATTAAAACCATCTTGTCAATTAATTAAATTACCAAATTAATTTAATTTTATTATCTCAAAACTCTAAATTATGGTAATTACCTCATTATTTCAATCTTATTTGTTCGAAACAACTTTATTTATTTAAATAACATTTTACAAAAGAGCCAAAAAAAAAATATTATCTACATTCCATTACATCAGATGTTTCTTTTGTTTCATAATAGAATCTGCTCAATGGTACTGATTCATCAAACTGCAACAGTTATCAACTTCAACACATCTGGCTGTAAACATTGGTCACACAACATACCTGTTTACATAAACACTTGTGTGTCAGACTTGTTTTCATAAACACTCCTTCAGTCTAAACATTCTGCTTACCACATACTGACACATATACTTCCTACAAATTTCTTGTTTCTCTGAGTCTTGTAGTTAACATATTTGTTACAATTCAAAGCAGAGTTAATTTTGCTTCATTAATAAAATTAACCTTTTTAAATTAATTTAATAATTTCTACTAAAACAATTTGACTTTAGTTACTCATGGTTTTAGTTAACATAGTTAAAACACTTTTAATACAAACACAATTCAAAATGGAATTCATTAATACCTCCTGTTAATTATTATTATTAATTAACAACATAAAATAATATTATTATTAAAATCAATCAATACACACATGGTTACATGAAACATTTTACAGTACACACACAATTAATTTCACTATGAATTTATTTACAAATCTTCATCATTACTTGTTCAATTTTATCACACTTCGTTTCCAAATTCAGCAAGGTCATTACCATATACTAAAGTATTTAAATGTCCATTCATTGAGTTTATACTCAACCTCCATCGTCAAAAATTAGTCTTTCCTGTACATAATACATTTCAATTTCATTTATACACATATGGCTATTTTTTGTGTTGTGACCATAAAAATTTGTTTTTTCCATTTTACCAAAATAATAATAATATATAGGGTTACCCCCCAAAATTATCTTATCATAAATCAAGTTGACATCAGTATTTTTTATAAAGTCTCCGTCAGTGTATTTATTCAACATCAAGTAATTTATTTCCTCATCATATTCATCAAAATAATTATCAAACTCTATTTTGTAAGGTAAATCCATTTGCTCCTCTCTCTCCATGCATAAATTCTGCACTAGTATTTCATAATCTCTATTCAACTTAAATATTTCTGTTTCTCTCTCTTTAATTCTCTCATCACAATATTTCTCCCAACATTTCACATTCTCATTCCATACAGAGGGTACTAACTTATACAAAAAGGGGAAACAACTCAAATCTTCCACTAATAAGGGTCTCTTGCCCTCCAATAATAACATTTTTGAACACCTTGGTTCATCACAAATATGGGGAAAATTTACCCTCTGCCATACATATTCATCTACTCTCTCTCTCCATTCTTTATCTAATTCATCGACACTAATTACTACTCCGTTACAACCTATAACGCTCTCTCTCTCACTCACTATTTCACTCTCTATTTTCAACGTATCACTCTCTGATACCACCTTTTCAATTAACTCACTATTTTCAATATCACTACTACTGTCTACTGTATCACTTTTTGATACCACATTTGATTCACATTTATTGTCTGCTTTATTGTCCATCACACACACACACTCTCTCTTAACTCATCTGTTTCTCTTTGTATTTCATCACATATTTCATTTATTTTGCTTTCAATACTGCACAGTGAATTAGTTAATACGTCAAGCTTAGCATCAATAGTGTCAAAGCGTTTGTTTATATCGATACTCATTACATCGAATTTAGTCTCAAATTTTTTCTCATTATTGTTTAACGATTATTTAATTCATTAAATTTAATCTCGTTAGTGTCAAAACGTTTATTTATATTGATACTTTTTACATTGAATTTATTCTCAAAATTTTTCTCATTATTGTCAAAGCGTTTATTTATTGCATTAAAGTTTACCTCTAACATTGCGCTTTGTTTTGCCAAAAGTGATTGCATCATATTCATTATCTCATTACTATCAGATTGCTTATTTTGGATAGGCGTTGAATGAATCATAGCGCCTTCCATTGTCACAGACTCAGTTAGGCTTATTTCGTTTACTACCGTTTCTGTTACTATTGTGTTTACTTGATTGTCTATAATTGTACTAGTCAAGTCAACGTTGTTGACTGTATCACTGTTACTCTCCATTTTGAGTAAATATATACTTATAAACATATGCTTAGCAAACTACACAATAATCGCCCTCACTTCCAAATAACCTGTTCTGCAGCTTGGTAAGGTCTGGCGGATATAAGTTATAAAACCTACACTCGCGTCACTGTTTCGGGAGCCAATGAAACACTATAAATTTACGACAAATATATAATACTCGGATCCCTAGTTCGGGGCCAATGAAACACTATAAATTTCTTTCAAATACTAAAATCTTACTCTTACCTTCGGGTTCGGGTCCAGAGTCGTTCAGACGAAACCAGCTACAGAAAGGATTATTTGAAGGTTATCAGTACACATATAAATACACAATTTGTTTTAAAACCAATCGCTTCTAATTTATTAACCACATTAATTACTTCATTTTACTTGGACATCAATTAAAACTGGTATATTATTTTATATTATTTATTAGTTTACAGTATTTACTTAGATTTTTACTGTTTTAATTCAATGTTTCCACATGTGGTAAATTAATAGTCGGCCGACGTAACTTTGTTCGAACACTTGATGTTTTGTAGGCTGGCCGCGCGGCCGTGAGTTACAATACAACTGGCCGCGCTATATTGTTTGTACACTTTTATAGATATTTTAAACCCGCTACATTGTTCACACTTTACAAGTTGTTTTACTGGATAGGCCGATTACAGTATTTTCGGCCTATCTTACACCCGAGGCCACCGTTTAATTTAACCAGCTGCACTGTATGCTGCTGCTTACTGGCTGCTGTTCACCTGCATACTGTCATTCCCAAAGCCTGCTACTGGGGCAATTGCGCAATGCATCTAGACTGTTGTTTAGACTAACAGTGTATGTTGTACTGGGGCTCCCCACAGGTGAAGTCTGACAATTTGAAAATTCTGAATCGATACAAAATTAAAATTAAAACTATGGGATCACACACTTCTGTACCGTTACAAAATACTTTAGGACCACCTTAAAAGACTACATACCTGGAGCTGACTTTACTCTAGCTTCTCATAGTGAGGAACAACGAAGTCCGAACAGATTGGTGCCGTCGTGGCGCCCAACGTGGGCCGACGATCATCTTGCGGAGGCAAGATCCAGCCACGCCAGAGAGCTACCAGCCGGCACACAAAACAACATGGCGCCCAACAGCTACAGCCAGCGGGACACCGGGTTCGAGGTAGAGCAAGGCTTTGCGCAATTCGCTCCAGCTCTGAAGTGCACTTTGCCACCGGTGATCACCGCTACATACCATGGCCTCAAGTACGAGGGTCCAGAACGATATCTTCGCCAGCTAGAGCGACAGCTGTGGAATTACAGAGTCCCACCTGAACAGTGGGCAGATTACCCAGTGCGGCAGCTCCGAGGAGAAGCTGCCACGTGGGCAGAGAGATACACGGGATTGCAGATAAATTGGCCCGAGTTCTGCGACCGCTTCCGGCATCACTTCTGCGGAACGCAACGTGACGCACAGCTGCTGGCCGAGCTGTACGGACAATCGCAGCGGCAGGAATCGGCGGAAATCTTCATCCTGAGAAAAATCAAGCTGTTTCGCCGTCTGTACCCCGGAGGTGACGAGAGGACGACCATATGGGGCTGCCTTCACATTGGCAGCGAGAACAGACAGACGGTCTTCTGGAATGACCGTGCGGAGCCCGAGGAAGAGGACATTGAGGAAGCTAGCTAGCCTTCAAACCTCAGCAGGTGGCCAATACCATAAACGGCTTCTGGAAATGTTACACCGTCATCGCAGTTTGTTCTCCCGTGGCCCGCTCCGCACCACATCTGCGGCCAAGCACGAGATCCGGCTGAAAGAAGGTAGCCAGCCATTGCGGCTCCCAATGTACCGGTACTCCGACGAGAAGAAACGCACCATCCGGGAACAGGTAGAAGAGATGCTGAGGCAGCGTATCATTGAACCGGCCACCTCGCCATACAGCTCTCCGGTGGTGATTGTGAAGAAGGACAGCACACGCCGATTCTGCGTGGACTTCCGGAGGCTGAACGATCAGACCGAGGATGTGGACTCACCACTGCCGCTGATATACGAAACAATCAAGGACCTCAGCGGGGCCAAAGTCTTCTCGACCCTAGATCTGAAGAGCGGCTACTGGCAAATCCCCCTGGAGGAAGAAGCAAAGAAGTACACAGCATTCTCGGTGCCCGACGGAGGTCGCTACCAGTTCCGGGTGATGCGCTTTGGGCTAGAGAACGCGCCCAGCACCTGTATCAGCCGATGCAGGATGTTCTCACGGGACTATTACGGGAGTGCTGCCTCGTCTATCTGGACGACATCATTGTCTACTCCCCCGACTGGGAAACGCACCTGCCACACCTGGATCAAGTCTTGGAAAGGCTGCAGATGCACCAGCTGACCTGCTCGCTCAACAATTGTCACTTCGGCCGGGAAGAAGTCGCCTTTCTGGCCACGAGACTACTCCGGACGGCAACCTCCCGCAACAGCAACATCTCAGAGCGATCGAAGACCAGCCGGCCCCCAGCAACAATAAAGAGCTGCAACGCTTCCTGGGAACCTGCAACTGGCTGCGAGAGTACATCCCCTGCTTTGCCATGATTTCGGAACCGTTAACGGACCTGCTGCGGACAAGAAAGTGGCATTGGGACGACACAACTCAGCGAGCCTTCGAAAAGGTTAAGGCCGCTTTCCGGCAGCCGTTAAAACTCTCACGACCGGATCGAGACTTGCCGATGTTCCTGCAGACCGACGCCAGCCAAAAGGGACTTGGAGCGGTGCTTTATCAATGCACCGAAGCCGGAGAGAGGCGTATCATCTCGTACGCCAGTGCCAAGCTCCACGAGGCGGAGACGAACTACCACTCCAACGAACTGGAGTGCTTGGCAGTCGTCTGGGCCATCAAGAAATACCGGCCATACTTGGAGGATCGCCATTTCACCCTAAGGACCGAAAACAAGGCGGTAACCTGGCTGAAGCAGGCGACGGGGCAGAAGACGAAGTACGCTCGCTGGGCTCTACTGATACAGAGCTTCAAATTCACCGCCGTCCACTGCCCGGGCAAGGAGAACGAGTTGCCGGACTTCCTCTCGAGGGAACCTGGGCTTGAAGATACTGCCGGCGTCCAAGAAGAACCACGGATGCAGCCTGAAGAGAGGCCACTTCGCAGTGTTGCGGCAGCTGCACCGCGACTACAAGAAATCACAGCTGTCGGCATCCATCAGGCAGTGCAGGAGGCGCAAGAAGGCGACCAGGAGTGCCAAGCGTGGAGAAACGACCCTGCGGCGGCTACAGCGAGAGGATACCGGGTGGACAATGGCCTGGTTTAAAAGGACAGACGCAACCAGGAACCAGGACTGTACGTGCCGCCGAGTGTCCGCATGGAGGTCATCAGGCACTTCCACGACTCCCCTGAAGCCGGTCATCCGGGGGCCGAAGAAACGTTTCGGGCCATCGGCAAGGACTTCGTCTGGACCGGCTTAACATTGATGTCCGCAGATACGTCCGGAGTTGCAGAATATGCGCCCTACACAAGCGCGGCGCGAATCCCGAACAGGACCAACAGCAACCTCACCGACCCAGGAGATGTTGGAATACTGTCGCCCTGGACGTCATGGGACCATATCCGCTGACTCCGAGCTGGCAACCGGTACATCGTAGTGGTCACGGATATGATGTCGAGATGGGTGGAAGCAAAGGCCGTGCGCAAGGTGGACACCGACACCATTATCCGCTACCTGGAGGAAGAAGTGTTCCCTCGTTGAGGATACCCAGAGGCGTTGCTCACCGACAACGGAAAGCCGCTCACGGGCCACAAGTGGAAGCAGATGTGCGACAAGATGCACATACGACCGTGGACTACAGCCAACTACCATCCCAGGGCGAACCCAACCGAGCGGCGCAACGGCGAGATCAAGAAGGCGCTGAGGATCCAGCTCCATGACTGCAAGGACCATGGCGACTGGGACAAGCGTTTGCCGACTGTTCTGTTCTCGTTGCGGAATCGTGCAAACGCCGCCACTGGAGTGCCACCGAGCGAGCTTTTGCTGGGCAGAGACCTACGCCGACCCGGCGACTGGATTCGGCCACACGCAGAACAGGACGTCCGGCCAATTGAGGAACGAGAAGAGGCTGCCAGGTCACACCAGACCAAGTATCAGCAACGGCGGTATCCGGAACGGAGGACACAGGACCCTACACTGGCCGTAGGGCAGCGGGTGTACTCAAGAGCCACGCCGGACCAGCCAAAGGACGGAGGTACCCTGGATGGGAGCCAGCCTGGGAAGGTCGAAGGTCCCTTTAGCGTTGCCGCAACCTTCGGCGGGCAGATTTACACCGTGGAGAAGGACGGACGTCCATACAAGGTTCACCGCCAAAGGCTCAAACCCGCCGGAGAAGAACAATGGGCTGGCCACCGGAGAGCATTCAAGACCCGGGGGAGTTGTGACGTAGCGAGGCGAAGATCTGCTCTCGGCGCCAGCCGAGACGTGACACGAGAAGGCGAGGCGAACCAATCAAGGATCAGCAGCAGCTTGATTGGCCTCGACGTGACCATCTAACGTGCTCGAGGCGAGCCACCCAGGGACCAGCGGCACTCTGATAGGTTCATGGCACACGACCTGTCAGGGCATATAAAGAGCGCCACTAGAAATTTTGGCGCACTCCATTGGACGTCGTGAAGCCAGCTGGAAGACAAGGAAGAAGGAAGAATGGAGAACACAGGAGAAGCAGTGATGGACATCGACTGGCACAACAGCGGGCTCTACATACCGCTGCCGAAAGAAGAGAACCGCAGCACGCCCGGAACAGCGGACGCAGCCGCCGAACATCACACCGCGGCTCGGGCAGCGTACGCAAATGATTTAGCGTACCCGACAAACGGTCCTTTTAAGGGCCTAAAACGATAGTGTGTACGATTGGCGCCATTTGTCCTGTGACAAGTGGCGCCCATCGTGGGCGACGATCATCTTGCGGAGGCAAGATCCAGCCACGCCAGAGAGCTACCAGCCGGCACACAAAACAACATGGCGCCCAACAGCTACACCCAGCGGGACACCGGGTTCGAGGTAGAGCAAGGCTTTGCGCAATTCGCTGCAGCTCTGAGGTGCACTTTGCCACCGGTGATCACCGCTACATACCATGGCCTCAAGTACGAGGATCCAGAACGATATCTCCGCCAGCTAGAGCGACAGCTGCGTAATTACAGAGTCCCACCTGAACAGTGGGCAGATTACCCAGTGCGGCAGCTCCGAGGAGAAGCTGCCACGTGGGCAGAAAGATACACGGGATTGCAGATAAATTGGCCCGAGTTCTGCGACCGCTTCCGGCATCACTTCTGCGGAACGCAACGTGACGCACAGCTGCTGGCCGAGCTGTACGGCCAATCGCAGCGGCAGGAATCGGCGGAAATCTTCATCCTGAGAAAAATCAAGCTATTTCGCCGTCTGTACCCCGGAGGTGACGAGAGGACGAGCATAGCCATGCTTACACAACAGCTGCAGCCACGCCTTCGACCCGCGCTGAGGTTCCCGCCGCCTACGACTTTAGAGGAACTTTTACAACGGGCAATGAGCATCGAGGCCGACTTGGATCAAGATAGTCGTGCGCGAGGTCCGGATGACTCTGCGGAAAACTCCCTGGATCGAGTAGGGGGGTCGAAGCAGTGTCGATCGGCCTCAAGCACGTAAGAGGAACAAAGAATTAACAGCCTAACGCCCAAGTGCCGCTACTGCCCGGGAAGACACTTCCATCGGGACTGCCCCCGGTAAATAGCCCACCGGGGCGCGTGAACCAACTAGGTGCGGACATACCGCGCATTCCAATAGAGATCGCAGGCCGAAAACTGACCGCAGCCTTGGACTCCGCCGCAAATTACGACTTCGTACGAGCCGGTCTGCTGCCCGGAGGAAGGAAGACGGAGCCCCGAGTTGTCCAGCTAGCGCTACACGGTCAGCAATGTCACTGAACGGCCGCCGTCGTCGCAGACATTATAATTGGAAATCTCGCGACCACCGCCAGTCTGCTAGAAGTGCCCGGACTGCAAGAAGAAGTTTTACTGGGCCACCACTGGCTCACGGCCAACCAAGCAGTTGTGGACTACCGATGAGGCTGCCTTCACATTGGCAGCGAGAACCGACAGACGGTCTTCTGGAATGACCGTGCCGAGCCCGAGGAAGAGGACATTGAAGAAGCTAGCCTTCAAACCTCAGCAGGTGGCCAACACCATAAACGGCTTCTGGAAATGTTACACCGTCATCGCAGTTTGTTCTCCCGTGGCCCGCTCCGCACCACATCTGCGGCCGAGCACGAGATCCGGCTGAAAGAAGGTAGCCAGCCATTGCGGCTCCCAAAAAAGGTCCAAAAAAACGATAGTGTGTACGATTGGCGCCATTTGTCCTGTGACAATATATATTATAACAGCACCAAATATTAACTGTTTGGGGTTATATGTTGCCCGCATACTGAAAGCATATTTAAATAAATTATAACAGTCAAAACTCCATTTCAATGTAGAGCGTTGAAAATAATGCTTAGTAAAGCGACGCACACGTGGTCATTATGTAATCAGCTCGCTGTACAAGGAGCGGCCACACCCAAACTGTTAATTATTAATATCTCGGAAACTAATGAATTAAGGCGAAATCCAACATAGCCAAAATGTTTGTCGAAATATTAATAATGACGTGTGCAAATTTTACGCAATATAATTAACAAATGAAAGAGTTAATTAAATATAATTGAATAACTTCTGTAAAAAAAGAGTTACATTAATGAGATTTTAGTATGTTATAAAGATAATAATTTCTGACAGATTGTATATTTTAGATTTTACACAACTTGGTTTGCAACCAAGTTATTGCAAAATTAAATAAGCACAGGAAATCCGGACCGACAAATTGGTTCCGCCGGATTTAATAGTATTAGAAATAATAACAATTCTCCGTCTGTGGGAATCTGACTTCATTCTCACGGACCAAGGGAGTTCAAATTTTATGTAGTAGGGGGAGTGTGTCAGCCAATCAAATCACTTGACGCGAACCCCGACCAGCGGTGTTTTCAGGCTGAAACATCACTCTTCTGCCAGTACTCACGAAGTTAAGACGTAATTCTTCGATCGTCTAGTAACCATAGTGGTGAAAATCAACAAGAAGACTCTACGTGGTCAACACACACGCAATTACGAACACACTAAGTACAGATCAACTGTATAGCTCGTAATTGTGGCGTAAAGGCGAGATACTCTTCAGTACATCAACCAAGCTTATTGTGTACTACCAGTTAGTCATAAGCACGCAAGAGATCCACCAGACTTCAAGACCAGACTTCAAGAATACAGCAGAGAGGCCGTCTAAATCATTGGTGAACAGCTGACGAGCAGAGCTACCACTCGAACGAAGCACACACACACACGCTGACGTGCGACGTGCGAATCGACGAGGGACAGGAACCAGTTCCAGCAGACAGCCGCAGACGTTAAAATATTCACGAACAGCAAGGAAGCAGAGTGTTGCCGAATTTTTGAACCCAACGACCGAATCCAGCAGCTCTAAGCAGATTACTTTCTCTAGCGAAGGACTCGAATCGACGAGGGAAAATCGGAACGACATCCTCTTCAATAACAGGAAAGCAAAATCCACTTATTTATTTCTCAACATTAAATTTTCTATTTTTCATTTTAAAACATTGTAAATTCAAATAATTCAGGTGCCATACAAAAATCAAAGACTCTAGTAAATAAGAATAAATTCATTGTGATAATCTGTATTGCAGTTTAAGTCATTAGTATGCTATAGTTAAGAAATAGAAGTAGTATAAAAGCGCTATACAAATCTTAACTAACAATCTAATCTTAGTTCATACTGCAGTATAACAGAAGTCGAATCACTAAAAATGAAATAACGTGAACTAGACTGTCACGTCTAATTTATTTTGGGAAAATTATTCTAATTAACTTCAGAGTTTTATATTTTGGTTCATGAACATTTAAATTCAATTTAGTAAAAGAAATTTAATCAAATCAAATCAATTAATTAATTAAAATTTAAATTGCAATTAACTCGCCAAAGAACGAGTTTAGTTTCTTTTCAATTATTAACCAATCGAAAAACATTGATTCATTGTTTAGACTGTAAGAAATTGATACTATAATAACCATTTATTTCTTGTGTGTTGCTGGAGTAATAAACAACGTTTTATTACCCCATATAACAGTGTTTTATTGTTGTACGATAAAGCCTACCAGTCTCACAAAACTCTCCTCCTTTAAAGTAACCTATTTTGTGTGTTGTTGCAATAAATTTGAGATTACTAGCTTGCGAACTTCAAATCCAAAATCCACACGCCCTAGCCGGAAGAATCCGCAAGATCGGACAGCAGGTAGGTACTCATACACAACAATAACGCATATAAGTAGAGTTATAAATGGCGCCCAACGTGGGGCCCGGCAAACGTACACTAAATTAAATTCACGTTCAGGACGACATAAGTAGAGTTATAAATGTCGCCCTGCACGTGGGGCCAGAAATTAAATTCAAATTGAATTCACGTTCCGAACAAGAGTTATAAATGGCTTGCCCGGAACGTGGGGGCAAGATCAAATTAAATTAAATTAATTAAAACCAATTTAAATTTAATTTTCACGTGTAAAACTAACTTTGCTGTTTTAATTCATAAAACAGCTGGCGTCCAACTGAACAATCCCCAAAGAGTTTTGTGACTGGTGCTCGTACAGCAGTGAAGTTATTTTGTGTATTTGAAACTATTCTGTGTATTTTAAATTGTTTTTATTTGAAATTGTTGTGTATTTAAAATGGATATGGATAAAATACTTAAACAAATACAGCAAATGAACGCGGAAATGAAACAAGCTAACGCGGATTTGACCGCTAAAATAGACGCGAAATTTGAACAGAGTGCAGCCAAACCTGAGCTCAGTATAGCAGAGTTAACGTCTAAAATCGAAGAACAAAAAGTTAGTCTAACCGAGAAATTAGATCAAAGCAACGCTGACATAAACGCCGAGATTAAGCAAAGTAATAAAGAAAGTAGTAAAGAATTAACTGCGAAAATGGACGAAAGCGTAACTGAGCTAACTGCGAAGGTCGCTGAAATCGCTGAAAAAGTAAATACGGTCGATACTAAAATCAATGAACGGTTTAAGGTTTTTGAGACCACTATGCAAAAATCGTTTATTGAACAAGTAACACGTATGGAGGGCCGGTTCAAGGACCATATAAGCCGCTGCGAGAAGCAAACGCAAGACGTCTCAAGAAAGGTCGAATCCCTAGAGGTAAAGATGCAGGCCGACGTGACCGAAACGCAACGACGAGTAGATATATTAGACGCTTCAATTGTAGAGACGCGGTCTAACATTGACTCTAATAAAGAGAGTGTCATACAAACGTTAAACGACGAGATTTTGAAAGTACGACAGGAGGTACGGAGGAGATCCGCGCCTAATATTTTGGTACAAGGTCCTGTCGACGAGAAAAATCGCGTGTATTTTACGGGGGAAAATAACTAAAACCCTATTGAATTTTTGTTAGCGTGTGAGAGTGAAATGGCTAGAGTAGGTTCCCGACTAGAAGATCAAGACAAAATACAGTGGGTAGTTAACGCGATGCGTGATTCGGCGCGTAAGTGGTATAACATTGTACGCGATAGAGTGTCGACATACGCGGAGTTCAAACAAAAATTTGAAAGCCGGTACTGGAACTCGCATACCCAAAGACTTCTACGCAATGAACTTGAGTATGGCAGGTTTGATAGGAGATTGGGTATTACCGCGGAAAATTATATAATCCAGCAGGTCGAACGCGCCAAGCATTTAACCCCAGCATTTTCGGAGATTGACATAGTCACGAAACTTGCCTATCACTTTAATCATAACATTAGTGTAGCCGTGTTTACGCAGGGTATACGCACGGTAGACGAACTCCTCATTCTAGTGTCCCAAAGTGAGACGGTTTTTGATTTTGGTGGGTGGCGTTATAATCCTGATTTTCGCCGAAATAACGAAGGGCAGAATACACGGGAACAATACCAGCAACCTGATCAGAGACCGAGTACTAGTTCTACTCCACCCCAGACATCGTCAAAACCCCCAGATAAGACCTTTGAATACAAAGGCAAACAGAATATTGGTAGACCGAAAGGCCAATATAAGGGTAACGATGGGGCCCCGATTAGAACTATGCAAACGGTTGAGATAGCTAGAACTGATACAATAGAGCAAGACAGCGATACTCCAAGTAATAAAGACCCCAATGAGAGGAAAAAGAATCGTAAGTTTCCAAAAAACTTGGAAACGGGCGCCTCCAGGGTGGAAGCGCCATAAATCATGCTAAAATGTATCGCAATAAAGTAGGTAAAAATAAGAAAAATGCTAGATTTAAGAAAAGTGATTTTTCTACAGAAATTTGTATGCCAGTTGACAGAGTATTTCAACCGGAAGGTACGGAACCGTGGTTGGCCGTCAACACAATACAACAATGGGCTCCGACAATTGTACGTCCGGTGCAACAGGAAAGTGACGACGACGTTCCCACACAGTCAGCGTGGGAGGACGTAGAAATCATATCCGGGGACGCGTACGAATTCGACGAGTACATGGCGGAATATTGTAGAGCCACCCATAAAAATGCCTATGATCTACTGGATGCACTTTAAAAATAATAATTGTATTACAATAAGTAAAATTAAAATAAATTACGTGTGTTGTATATTGTTCATAATAATTGTAGATAGCTTGTGTATTAATAATAACGCATTTATAAAGCGGTAAATAACGGGCGTGTACAACGGAACAAACGCACCGCCAGGAAATAGCTAAGACGCACGCGGTAACTACCTACCGACACTTTGAAAGTAGGTCAAGCAATTAGCCGCGCGGCAGGCGATAACGGTTGTAAACAAGACAGTGTCAGCAAATTCTTTCGTGCGCGTGCCACTGTTTACAAACAACCCTTTTAAACGCTGCAGTTAGCTATTAACCGTTGTAAAAACATTAATACAGAATAAATTGCAAATATAATATTATTAATAAATGTATTAGAGTTAAGTTGTATATAATGGAATAACATTAACACACATGTATGTTTTTCTTTTGAATAAGTAGTACAATGTATAAGTAATAAGTATAGTGATTACAGAATACGTGTGTAATGATTAAGAAAAAAAAAACTGTAATTATTACATTCATTTTTTTTTTTAAACGGGTGTGGGAATATATAACAGCACCAAATATTAACTATTTGGGGTTATATGTTGCCCGCATACTGAAAGCATATTCAAATAAATTATAACAGTCAAAACTCCATTTGAATGTAGAGCGTTGAAAATAATGCTTAGTAAAGCGACGCACACGTGGTCATTATGTAATCAGCTCGCTGTACAAGGAGCGGCCACACCCAAACTGTTAATTATTAATATCTCGGAAACTAATGAATTAAGGCGAAATCCAACATAGCCAAAATGTTTGTCGAAATATTAATAATGACGTGTGCAAATTTTACGCAATATAATTAACAAATGAAAGAGTTAATTAAATATAATTGAATAACTTCTGTAAAAAAAGAGTTACGTTAATGAGATTTTGGTATGTTATAAAGATAATAATTTCTGACAGATTGTATATTTTAGATTTTACACAACTTGGTTTGCAACCAAGTTATTGCAAAATTAAATAAGCACAGGAAATCCGGACCGACAAATTGGTTCCGCCGGATTTAATAGTATTAGAAATAATAACAATTCTCCGTCTGTGGGAATCTGACTTCATTCTCACGGACCAAGGGAGTTCAAATTTTATGTAGTAGGGGGAGTGTGTCAGCCAATCAAATCACTTGACGCGAACCCCGACCAGCGGTGTTTTCAGGCTGAAACATCACTCTTCTGCCAGTACTCACGAAGTTAAGACGTAATTCTTCGATCGTCTAGTAACCATAGTGGTGAAAATCAACAAGAAGACTCTACGTGGTCAACACACACGCAATTACGAACACACTAAGTACAGATCAACTGTATAGCTCGTAATTGTGGCGTAAAGGCGAGATACTCTTCAGTACATCAACCAAGCTTATTGTGTACTACCAGTTAGTCATAAGCACGCAAGAGATCCACCAGACTTCAAGACCAGACTTCAAGAATACAGCAGAGAGGCCGTCTAAATCATTGGTGAACAGCTGACGAGCAGAGCTACCACTCGAACGAAGCACACACACACACGCTGACGTGCGACGTGCGAATCGACGAGGGACAGGAACCAGTTCCAGCAGACAGCCGCAGACGTTAAAATATTCACGAACAGCAAGGAAGCAGAGTGTTGCCGAATTTTTGAACCCAACGACCGAATCCAGCAGCTCTAAGCAGATTACTTTCTCTAGCGAAGGACTCGAATCGACGAGGGAAAATCGGAACGACATCCTCTTCAATAACAGGAAAGCAAAATCCACTTATTTATTTCTCAACATTAAATTTTCTATTTTTCATTTTAAAACATTGTAAATTCAAATAATTCAGGTGCCATACAAAAATCAAAGACTCTAGTAAATAAGAATAAATTCATTGTGATAATCTGTATTGCAGTTTAAGTCATTAGTATGCTATAGTTAAGAAATAGAAGTAGTATAAAAGCGCTATACAAATCTTAACTAACAATCTAATCTTAGTTCATACTGCAGTATAACAGAAGTCGAATCACTAAAAATGAAATAACGTGAACTAGACTGTCACGTCTAATTTATTTTGGGAAAATTATTCTAATTAACTTCAGAGTTTTATATTTTGGTTCATGAACATTTAAATTCAATTTAGTAAAAGAAATTTAATCAAATCAAATCAATTAATTAATTAAAATTTAAATTGCAATTAACTCGCCAAAGAACGAGTTTAGTTTCTTTTCAATTATTAACCAATCGAAAAACATTGATTCATTGTTTAGACTGTAAGAAATTGATACTATAATAACCATTTATTTCTTGTGTGTTGCTGGAGTAATAAACAACGTTTTATTACCCCATATAACAGTGTTTTATTGTTGTACGATAAAGCCTACCAGTCTCACAAAACTCTCCTCCTTTAAAGTAACCTATTTTGTGTGTTGTTGCAATAAATTTGAGATTACTAGCTTGCGAACTTCAAATCCAAAATCCACACGCCCTAGCCGGAAGAATCCGCAAGATCGGACAGCAGGTAGGTACTCATACACAACAATAACGCATATAAGTAGAGTTATAAATGGCGCCCAACGTGGGGCCCGGCAAACGTACACTAAATTAAATTCACGTTCAGGACGACATAAGTAGAGTTATAAATGTCGCCCTGCACGTGGGGCCAGAAATTAAATTCAAATTGAATTCACGTTCCGAACAAGAGTTATAAATGGCTTGCCCGGAACGTGGGGGCAAGATCAAATTAAATTAAATTAATTAAAACCAATTTAAATTTAATTTTCACGTGTAAAACTAACTTTGCTGTTTTAATTCATAAAACAGCTGGCGTCCAACTGAACAATCCCCAAAGAGTTTTGTGACTGGTGCTCGTACAGCAGTGAAGTTATTTTGTGTATTTGAAACTATTCTGTGTATTTTAAATTGTTTTTATTTGAAATTGTTGTGTATTTAAAATGGATATGGATAAAATACTTAAACAAATACAGCAAATGAACGCGGAAATGAAACAAGCTAACGCGGATTTGACCGCTAAAATAGACGCGAAATTTGAACAGAGTGCAGCCAAACCTGAGCTCAGTATAGCAGAGTTAACGTCTAAAATCGAAGAACAAAAAGTTAGTCTAACCGAGAAATTAGATCAAAGCAACGCTGACATAAACGCCGAGATTAAGCAAAGTAATAAAGAAAGTAGTAAAGAATTAACTGCGAAAATGGACGAAAGCGTAACTGAGCTAACTGCGAAGGTCGCTGAAATCGCTGAAAAAGTAAATACGGTCGATACTAAAATCAATGAACGGTTTAAGGTTTTTGAGACCACTATGCAAAAATCGTTTATTGAACAAGTAACACGTATGGAGGGCCGGTTCAAGGACCATATAAGCCGCTGCGAGAAGCAAACGCAAGACGTCTCAAGAAAGGTCGAATCCCTAGAGGTAAAGATGCAGGCCGACGTGACCGAAACGCAACGACGAGTAGATATATTAGACGCTTCAATTGTAGAGACGCGGTCTAACATTGACTCTAATAAAGAGAGTGTCATACAAACGTTAAACGACGAGATTTTGAAAGTACGACAGGAGGTACGGAGGAGATCCGCGCCTAATATTTTGGTACAAGGTCCTGTCGACGAGAAAAATCGCGTGTATTTTACGGGGGAAAATAACTAAAACCCTATTGAATTTTTGTTAGCGTGTGAGAGTGAAATGGCTAGAGTAGGTTCCCGACTAGAAGATCAAGACAAAATACAGTGGGTAGTTAACGCGATGCGTGATTCGGCGCGTAAGTGGTATAACATTGTACGCGATAGAGTGTCGACATACGCGGAGTTCAAACAAAAATTTGAAAGCCGGTACTGGAACTCGCATACCCAAAGACTTCTACGCAATGAACTTGAGTATGGCAGGTTTGATAGGAGATTGGGTATTACCGCGGAAAATTATATAATCCAGCAGGTCGAACGCGCCAAGCATTTAACCCCAGCATTTTCGGAGATTGACATAGTCACGAAACTTGCCTATCACTTTAATCATAACATTAGTGTAGCCGTGTTTACGCAGGGTATACGCACGGTAGACGAACTCCTCATTCTAGTGTCCCAAAGTGAGACGGTTTTTGATTTTGGTGGGTGGCGTTATAATCCTGATTTTCGCCGAAATAACGAAGGGCAGAATACACGGGAACAATACCAGCAACCTGATCAGAGACCGAGTACTAGTTCTACTCCACCCCGGACATCGTCAAAACCCCCAGATAAGACCTTTGAATACAAAGGCAAACAGAATATTGGTAGACCGAAAGGCCAATATAAGGGTAACGATGGGGCCCCGATTAGAACTATGCAAACGGTTGAGATAGCTAGAACTGATACAATAGAGCAAGACAGCGATACTCCAAGTAATAAAGACCCCAATGAGAGGAAAAAGAATCGTAAGTTTCCAAAAAACTTGGAAACGGGCGCCTCCAGGGTGGAAGCGCCATAAATCATGCTAAAATGTATCGCAATAAAGTAGGTAAAAATAAGAAAAATGCTAGATTTAAGAAAAGTGATTT
>JAWRYS010000419.1:0-34411 GCA_034769895.1 Magicicada septendecula
TACATGCCCTCCAAAATAAACATATTCAATTATATTTTTAATTATATCATTATTAAACTATTCCACAACCCAGCACTCCTTAAATTTAAATCTTTTGTATTCACTCACTCACTCACACTCTCATTCATATGGTACAATTTTATTAATTTCCCAAATTGAGCTCATTTTTTATTGAATTTATTCAAATACTAAAAATTTTCGTTTTGACCCTTATTAAATCTTTCTTAAACCCCCCATTTGTCACTTAGCTGGAAATCAGTCCTGCAGACGTCCTATTGCTCCACTCGCACTATTGATGTTGTTTTTTACCCACTGTTATTTGTATTTGCTTGTTACACGTTTAAGCCAACTGTTATTTCACACTTCAGACTAAATACTTCACATTTTTACATGTTGTACGGCCGGACATTCGCGACTTCGTTTCGGAATTTTTATATATGGCCGGCCGGCTTAACTGATGTTGCATGACTGAGAACAAGTTGAACTGCTTCAATTCCGAGGTGGGGAGGGGCTACGTCACCAATCTCTTTGTGTTGAGTATTACGCCTTAGTTTTTTACAGGCACATTTATTACGTTTTGCATACTTTAGATGACGTATACTTAGGTGCGGCCTGTTGACACATTCGTCTGGCAAAATGATGCTGTTGTTTCTGCATGTATACCACTGACCTTGATGCAATTCCTGGCCACTCGATATTGCGTAGTTGCAAACCTTCATAAAACTTTACTAGTTTTTTATGTATGACTTTGAATAAAATAAATTCTACATTGGTTATTCCCTAAACACAGTAGGGCCAGAATTGTACCGTTACAAAACCCCCTCAATGAGAGGATTTATGACGAAGCATAAAAACTCTCATTGACACATTCATACTTCCTAAAGGGATCAGCTAAGATATGTCGCCACAACCCCCTTACTGTTTATATAAAAAGAATACAATAACTTACCCTTGGTCCAATGATGGTGACAGTACCTGCATGACCTTACTGGACTTCTCTCTCGAGATCCCAACACCGCAAGGCCAGTCAGGCACTTTACGCTCCTGCTCTGATGCGCTGGCCAGCTCAGGACCGCCGCCATAGCATCACCAGACACTGAAACATCAAATTAAACTATCAACTAGTGGCCTTGTATAATACCATATCCCTAACTGATTTGTTTCCCCTTAGCTATATGCTGGTTTGTGTTAAGAAGCACCAGGTTTTCTTTAACTCCTAACACCTGTATGATACAAGATTTATTATACAGACGTTCCATTCTCTTAGTTCACTCCCATTAACATTTATAAATTTTTCGACTCCAATCGATAATAATTAATCCTTTCCCATTAACAAGAAGAAATACAAAACTAATGTAACAATACTTCCAAAATATTTAAACACATAATCAAAATTTACTCAAATACAATTCATCTATAATCTCCCTCTTTCTACAATTCTTAAACATTTTCTCTTTTGTATCTAAAACAATTCAAAATCATTTAACATTTTATAAAGTATTATTATTAACAGAAATTCTATTTATCCGGCGCTGTTAATAATAATCGTCCCCTTTTCTCCTCCACACACACTATTGCCCCCCCCTGAACTGTTGCGTTCAGTTGCCTCCACAAGGACTGAGGCAGAAGGAGTGAGCACTTTTTTCCTTTCTCTCACTCCCGTCCTTGCTTCAGCGTTACAAAAACTTCAGGGTAAGTACCCCTACTCATTATCTTAACATATGCCCCTAAGGTCTACCACCCCTATTTGGGTGAAAATAGCCTGTGTTCAAAATAATCTTAGATTCCCTTATTAAACCCCATTAAATTTCTAGGTTTGACCAATTTCAAAGGCAACCAACTGTGGTCAGTTTTACAATAACTCTGCCCACAGCTGATTGTCATCCAAAACCACTATCTGGGTTGGTAAGGCCGAGATCGCCCGAAATGTAGGGAATCGCAATGGTTTGACACCTAGTGTCATAACTGCCCCAAAATCATCAATTTGTACATATTTACTAATACATATAAAATCCTCCTTATAAAAAATAATATATATTACAAACATTAATAATCATATTATCACTGTTCATAAAGCAGTCTTAAGGCATCACCATAGTTTCACTATGTTCTTCTTCCATTTACAACCACTGAAGGTTGTCACTTTTTAAATTGTCTTTTATTTTCTCCAAAAAACGGTCGATTTTTATGTATTTCACATAATCAAATTTCAATGTAGACACTTTTTGCAAGTTCCAGCTTTCACTTTTCAACAATACCTTCTCACGACAAGATAATAAGTACAACAGTAGATTACATTCTAAATTACATAAATTACATTTCTATTCTATAAAGAAAAAATATGTAACTCCTTCCTGAGTTAATGATTTACGTTACACAAATTTTGGGTGTTTTATTCCATAATTCATAAAATAAAACTACTGTTCGTGGAAAATACTGCCAATCGCTAAGTTTTTTCCCACGAAACTAGGGGTCCCCCTCCCCGTTCAACAACAAAATTAAATTTCTACTTGCACCAATTTGTGGAGTAAGACCATCGTTACTTTCACCCCATTGCTGAGGCTACCGCCAACCATGGTCCGCCTCCAGATTGCCAAAATCCACGGTCAGGGATGGTGACGCCGTGACCGCCCATAAATGGGGGAGTGTCCCTTCTTTAATCACTTTAAAAAACAACATATAATTCATGTTTAAAATTCCTATACATTAACATAATACATAATAATACACTCATAATTAACATTGCGATTATTACATTAAAATAAACAATTCACATTTAATTTTGATCACAATGTACCCACCTTACGGCTTTACTTTAGCTTTCAGTTCTATTAACTCTTTTACTTGTAATATTTATTATTACATTTCATTTATTACTACCCTTCAAACTATGAATTTTCTTTTAAGTATTTTCATTATCAATTAGTTTTGGTGATTCAGTTATTCACCATGATTCTTTATTGTATAGGCATTTCTGTATATAACCCTACTTTCCTTCTTTATATTAACAACCACTACTAACAACCAGATTTACATAGTATGACACCAATCTCTCAATTATTAACCCTTTTCAACACTAATTCCACTTAAATCCTTCCTCTTTAAATAAAACAACTAATACCCTCTTCGTACTAGGATGTGTGTACCCGACCTACCAGCTCATTCCCTTATCGGTTCCTGACCCTTCCAGGTAACCCGTAACCCTCTTTAAATCGTTCACCTCCCGTCATAACGCCTGTCGTTGATGACTCCTTACCATACCACCCTCTTTCCAAAAATCAATATCACCTATTTAATCACCATTTATGTTACTCACCTGCTCTACATATAATCACTAACACTACTGTGTCCGTAAAATATCTAATACCCTCTTTCTGCATTATTTGTATTTCAACTTCTTATTCTCTCTAACTCCCATTAAAATTAACTCTGATTAACTCACATGCCTTATTTATCATTATCACCCAACTCCATCATTTACCACATTTTACATTAATATGACCGTAGAAAATTCATTACTTACCTTGTAATAATAATGTAATTCAATATTCACACATATTATATGTTTAATCATTTACAAATCATTATAGCATCTTAATTTCATAAAATCAAAATTTATTTGTATAACAATCGTTAATCAATTTATTCATCTCAAATTATTTAACTCAATTAGTTTTTTAAAACACAACATTACTTATAATTACCTTCTTCCAAAACAATTACAATTCATTTATTACAAACTCTCATTATTTATTTAATTTGATAGAACATTATTATTATTATTAAATCCATTTCTACTATATACGCATTGTTTACCTAAAGTACACTTTACAACATAGACACAATTAATTTCACTATAAATTTATTTACAATTTCTTGCCATTATTTCTCTGTTTACCATACTTCATTTCATAATCTAGCAAGGTCATAACCATAAACTAAAATATTTAAAATGTCCATTCACTGATTTTTTATTTTAACCCCCATCATCATATAGTAATCTAATCTTATGATTATACCATTCATTTGCAATTACATACATTATATCATGATTATCAACATAATGATTATCTGTATTGTCATATTCTTCCACAATGTCATTTGAATTAATATGATTATTCCATATTCTATCATGTACCTGGTCACGCTCGAGTATAGTCCTGTCGCCTTTAGTATATTCTGTTAAAATCAGGTAAGTTAATAATTCGTCAACATTATCATCTACTTCTGCTACTACCTCAGTTTCACTACAAGGTGAGTACTACTCAATATAATTCCCAGCTCTCTCTACATCTAACCTTTCTACAATTCTTCATAATTTCTATTTACTCTAAATAACTCCATCTCCCTCTTTCTCTCTCTCTCTCTCTCTCTCTCTCTCTCTCTCTCTCTCTCTCTCTCTCTCTCTCTCTCTCTCTCTCTCTCTCTCTCTCTCTCTCTCTCTCTCTCTCATCACAATACCTCTCACAACCCCACTGACCTATTTCATACCACGCAAAGGGTAACACAACTTTATCATGACTCATCTGGGCTTTTCCAATGAACTCATGATACACGAAAGGGGACACTACTACCTTATTGCTGCACCACCTATCAGGTGCACAAAAAATCCAGGGACAACTATTTGCAGACCATATGTCTCCCAAATATACTTGTGAAGCCTTTTCTTCACCCCCAACTACAACATCACGGGAAAAATTTACCCCCTGCACCCCTCTACTAGTAAATTCTCTCTATACTTTCTCTCTAACTTATCAACACTTTTTATCACTTCATTATCAAATTCTACTCCCACTAAAATCTCATTATCACTACCAATATTCACACCATTATTTTCTAACACCATATTTTTACTTATATTGTCATAACTCTCACCCCTACTTACCTTATCGTCTTTATTTTCATCTAATTTATTTGTTTCTCTACTATTCTCTACCCCCATTTTGCTCTTAGAATTGTAATTAACATCATTATCATCACTATTCACTATTTTATTTTCTAATGCTACCACTTCGACTATTTTACTTTCGCTTACCTTGTTACTTTGTTTATTAGTGTCATCACTATTTTCGTTCAAAAAAGCGTATAATCCTGTTTTTTGTTCTCTCATTTGTCTCAGGCCATTATTTAATTTACTCCAATCATCCTCAGTCATTCCTTTCAAAACCCTTTCAAACTCGTGCATGAATTCCGTATCATTCTATAACTTCCCTGATCCACTTACTTTATTTTCACGTGCCTCGGCCATGTTCAAAATTATTTATTATAATCCCCTTTATTTTACTTAATAATTATTATACATATTACTTCACTCATGATTTGCGATTTATTCACGCTTATTTGGCTTTCAATTACAGTGTCAGTGAGGCTGATATTTTCATTATTGTTTGCCATTTTTAAAATTTTAAATCTATTTTTATAAATATTACTGTATTATTACACAACCTTATTATATATAAAAAAAAATTCTATTTAAACTATTTACCCTACCACATGTAGTCACAATATAACCTTATCTTTACGTCTATATTTACGTATCTCCAAATTATATATTACCTCAAGTAACTGTTCTGCTCCTTCCAGTAGGCTTACTCCACACAAAATCACATTTTATGTCGAGTCCCTGTTCCGGAAGCCATTGTAACTTTAATTATATATGTGCTTTTATTAATTATATGGAATACTATTTACTTCTAATCACAAAAATTTCGTTCAGGCGCCATCTTGTTATTAACAAGAGAAACTCAAATGTGCTTACCTTTCTGGGCCGAGTTCGTTTAAGGAAACCAGAAGTAGCGGAATTTGTTACACCTGAAATAACTTACTCTCAATTGTAATATTTACCAATGACATTACCTTTTATTATTATGCAACACAAATAAATTTGACTTTACTGTGCAAAACAAGCACACTACCATTCGCCATGAGGCATAGCGCCATGAGGTGTAGTTCAACTAATCAAGTTAAAATTTCTTTCCCCTTAAACATTTTACATGCCCTCCAAAATAAACATATTCAATTATATTTTTAATTATATCATTATTAAACTATTCCACAACCCAGCACTCCTTAAATTTAAATCTTTTGTATTCACTCACTCACTCACACTCTCATTCATATGGTACAATTTTATTAATTTCCCAAATTGAGCTCATTTTTTATTGAATTTATTCAAATACTAAAAATTTTCGTTTTGACCCTTATTAAATCTTTCTTAAACCCCCCATTTGTCACTTAGCTGGAAATCAGTCCTGCAGACGTCCTATTGCTCCACTCGCACTATTGATGTTGTTTTTTACCCACTGTTATTTGTATTTGCTTGTTACACGTTTAAGCCAACTGTTATTTCACACTTCAGACTAAATACTTCACATTTTTACATGTTGTACGGCCGGACATCCGCGACTTCGTTTCGGAATTTTTATATATGGCCGGCCGGCTTAACTGATGTTGCATGACTGAGAACAAGTTGAACTGCTTCAATTCCGAGGTGGGGAGGGGCTACGTCACCAATCTCTTTGTGTTGAGTATTACGCCTTAGTTTTTTACAGGCACATTTATTACGTTTTGCATACTTTAGATGACGTATACTTAGGTGCGGCCTGTTGACACATTCGTCTGGCAAAATGATGCTGTTGTTTCTGCATGTATACCACTGACCTTGATGCAATTCCTGGCCACTCGATATTGCGTAGTTGCAAACCTTCATAAAACTTTACTAGTTTTTTATGTATGACTTTGAATAAAATAAATTCTACATTGGTTATTCCCTAAACACAGTAGGGCCAGAATTGTACCGTTACAAAACCCCCTCAATGAGAGGATTTATGACGAAGCATAAAAACTCTCATTGACACATTCATACTTCCTAAAGGGATCAGCTAAGATATGTCGCCACAACCCCCTTACTGTTTATATAAAAAGAATACAATAACTTACCCTTGGTCCAATGATGGTGACAGTACCTGCATGACCTTACTGGACTTCTCTCTCGAGATCCCAACACCGCAAGGCCAGTCAGGCACTTTACGCTCCTGCTCTGATGCGCTGGCCAGCTCAGGACCGCCGCCATAGCATCACCAGACACTGAAACATCAAATTAAACTATCAACTAGTGGCCTTGTATAATACCATATCCCTAACTGATTTGTTTCCCCTTAGCTATATGCTGGTTTGTGTTAAGAAGCACCAGGTTTTCTTTAACTCCTAACACCTGTATGATACAAGATTTATTATACAGACGTTCCATTCTCTTAGTTCACTCCCATTAACATTTATAAATTTTTCGACTCCAATCGATAATAATTAATCCTTTCCCATTAACAAGAAGAAATACAAAACTAATGTAACAATACTTCCAAAATATTTAAACACATAATCAAAATTTACTCAAATACAATTCATCTATAATCTCCCTCTTTCTACAATTCTTAAACATTTTCTCTTTTGTATCTAAAACAATTCAAAATCATTTAACATTTTATAAAGTATTATTATTAACAGAAATTCTATTTATCCGGCGCTGTTAATAATAATCGTCCCCTTTTCTCCTCCACACACACTATTGCCCCCCCCTGAACTGTTGCGTTCAGTTGCCTCCACAAGGACTGAGGCAGAAGGAGTGAGCACTTTTTTCCTTTCTCTCACTCCCGTCCTTGCTTCAGCGTTACAAAAACTTCAGGGTAAGTACCCCTACTCATTATCTTAACATATGCCCCTAAGGTCTACCACCCCTATTTGGGTGAAAATAGCCTGTGTTCAAAATAATCTTAGATTCCCTTATTAAACCCCATTAAATTTCTAGGTTTGACCAATTTCAAAGGCAACCAACTGTGGTCAGTTTTACAATAACTCTGCCCACAGCTGATTGTCATCCAAAACCACTATCTGGGTTGGTAAGGCCGAGATCGCCCGAAATGTAGGGAATCGCAATGGTTTGACACCTAGTGTCATAACTGCCCCAAAATCATCAATTTGTACATATTTACTAATACATATAAAATCCTCCTTATAAAAAATAATATATATTACAAACATTAATAATCATATTATCACTGTTCATAAAGCAGTCTTAAGGCATCACCATAGTTTCACTATGTTCTTCTTCCATTTACAACCACTGAAGGTTGTCACTTTTTAAATTGTCTTTTATTTTCTCCAAAAAACGGTCGATTTTTATGTATTTCACATAATCAAATTTCAATGTAGACACTTTTTGCAAGTTCCAGCTTTCACTTTTCAACAATACCTTCTCACGACAAGATAATAAGTACAACAGTAGATTACATTCTAAATTACATAAATTACATTTCTATTCTATAAAGAAAAAATATGTAACTCCTTCCTGAGTTAATGATTTACGTTACACAAATTTTGGGTGTTTTATTCCATAATTCATAAAATAAAACTACTGTTCGTGGAAAATACTGCCAATCGCTAAGTTTTTTCCCACGAAACTAGGGGTCCCCCTCCCCGTTCAACAACAAAATTAAATTTCTACTTGCACCAATTTGTGGAGTAAGACCATCGTTACTTTCACCCCATTGCTGAGGCTACCGCCAACCATGGTCCGCCTCCAGATTGCCAAAATCCACGGTCAGGGATGGTGACGCCGTGACCGCCCATAAATGGGGGAGTGTCCCTTCTTTAATCACTTTAAAAAACAACATATAATTCATGTTTAAAATTCCTATACATTAACATAATACATAATAATACACTCATAATTAACATTGCGATTATTACATTAAAATAAACAATTCACATTTAATTTTGATCACAATGTACCCACCTTACGGCTTTACTTTAGCTTTCAGTTCTATTAACTCTTTTACTTGTAATATTTATTATTACATTTCATTTATTACTACCCTTCAAACTATGAATTTTCTTTTAAGTATTTTCATTATCAATTAGTTTTGGTGATTCAGTTATTCACCATGATTCTTTATTGTATAGGCATTTCTGTATATAACCCTACTTTCCTTCTTTATATTAACAACCACTACTAACAACCAGATTTACATAGTATGACACCAATCTCTCAATTATTAACCCTTTTCAACACTAATTCCACTTAAATCCTTCCTCTTTAAAATGAAACAACTAATACCCTCTTCGTACTAGGATGTGTGTACCCGACCTACCAGCTCATTCCCTTATCGGTTCCTGACCCTTCCAGGTAACCCGTAACCCTCTTTAAATCGTTCACCTCCCGTCATAACGCCTGTCGTTGATGACTCCTTACCATACCACCCTCTTTCCAAAAATCAATATCACCTATTTAATCACCATTTATGTTACTCACCTGCTCTACATATAATCACTAACACTACTGTGTCCGTAAAATATCTAATACCCTCTTTCTGCATTATTTGTATTTCAACTTCTTATTCTCTCTAACTCCCATTAAAATTAACTCTGATTAACTCACATGCCTTATTTATCATTATCACCCAACTCCATCATTTACCACATTTTACATTAATATGACCGTAGAAAATTCATCACTTACCTTGTAATAATAATGTAATTCAATATTCACACATATTATATGTTTAATCATTTACAAATCATTATAGCATCTTAATTTCATAAAATCAAAATTTATTTGTATAACAATCGTTAATCAATTTATTCATCTCAAATTATTTAACTCAATTAGTTTTTTAAAACACAACATTACTTATAATTACCTTCTTCCAAAACAATTACAATTCATTTATTACAAACTCTCATTATTTATTTAATTTGATAGAACATTATTATTATTATTAAATCCATTTCTACTATATACGCATTGTTTACCTAAAGTACACTTTACAACATAGACACAATTAATTTCACTATAAATTTATTTACAATTTCTTGCCATTATTTCTCTGTTTACCATACTTCATTTCATAATCTAGCAAGGTCATAACCATAAACTAAAATATTTAAAATGTCCATTCACTGATTTTTTATTTTAACCCCCATCATCATATAGTAATCTAATCTTATGATTATACCATTCATTTGCAATTACATACATTATATCATGATTATCAACATAATGATTATCTGTATTGTCATATTCTTCCACAATGTCATTTGAATTAATATGATTATTCCATATTCTATCATGTACCTGGTCACGCTCGAGTATAGTCCTGTCGCCTTTAGTATATTCTGTTAAAATCAGGTAAGTTAATAATTCGTCAACATTATCATCTACTTCTGCTACTACCTCAGTTTCACTACAAGGTGAGTACTACTCAATATAATTCCCAGCTCTCTCTACATCTAACCTTTCTACAATTCTTCATAATTTCTATTTACTCTAAATAACTCCATCTCCCTCTTTCTCTCTCTCTCTCTCTCTCTCTCTCTCTCTCTCTCTCTCTCTCTCTCTCTCTCTCTCTCTCTCTCTCTCTCTCTCTCTCTCTCTCTCTCTCATCACAATACCTCTCACAACCCCACTGACCTATTTCATACCACGCAAAGGGTAACACAACTTTATCATGACTCATCTGGGCTTTTCCAATGAACTCATGATACACGAAAGGGGACACTACTACCTTATTGCTGCACCACCTATCAGGTGCACAAAAAATCCAGGGACAACTATTTGCAGACCATATGTCTCCCAAATATACTTGTGAAGCCTTTTCTTCACCCCCAACTACAACATCACGGGAAAAATTTACCCCCTGCACCCCTCTACTAGTAAATTCTCTCTATACTTTCTCTCTAACTTATCAACACTTTTTATCACTTCATTATCAAATTCTACTCCCACTAAAATCTCATTATCACTACCAATATTCACACCATTATTTTCTAACACCATATTTTTACTTATATTGTCATAACTCTCACCCCTACTTACCTTATCGTCTTTATTTTCATCTAATTTATTTGTTTCTCTACTATTCTCTACCCCCATTTTGCTCTTAGAATTGTAATTAACATCATTATCATCACTATTCACTATTTTATTTTCTAATGCTACCACTTCGACTATTTTACTTTCGCTTACCTTGTTACTTTGTTTATTAGTGTCATCACTATTTTCGTTCAAAAAAGCGTATAATCCTGTTTTTTGTTCTCTCATTTGTCTCAGGCCATTATTTAATTTACTCCAATCATCCTCAGTCATTCCTTTCAAAACCCTTTCAAACTCGTGCATGAATTCCGTATCATTCTATAACTTCCCTGATCCACTTACTTTATTTTCACGTGCCTCGGCCATGTTCAAAATTATTTATTATAATCCCCTTTATTTTACTTAATAATTATTATACATATTACTTCACTCATGATTTGCGATTTATTCACGCTTATTTGGCTTTCAATTACAGTGTCAGTGAGGCTGATATTTTCATTATTGTTTGCCATTTTTAAAATTTTAAATCTATTTTTATAAATATTACTGTATTATTACACAACCTTATTATATATAAAAAAAAATTCTATTTAAACTATTTACCCTACCACATGTAGTCACAATATAACCTTATCTTTACGTCTATATTTACGTATCTCCAAATTATATATTACCTCAAGTAACTGTTCTGCTCCTTCCAGTAGGCTTACTCCACACAAAATCACATTTTATGTCGAGTCCCTGTTCCGGAAGCCATTGTAACTTTAATTATATATGTGCTTTTATTAATTATATGGAATACTATTTACTTCTAATCACAAAAATTTCGTTCAGGCGCCATCTTGTTATTAACACGAGAAACTCAAATGTGCTTACCTTTCTGGGCCGAGTTCGTTTAAGGAAACCAGAAGTAGCGGAATTTGTTACACCTGAAATAACTTACTCTCAATTGTAATATTTACCAATGACATTACCTTTTATTATTATGCAACACAAATAAATTTGACTTTACTGTGCAAAACAAGCACACTACCATTCGCCATGAGGCATAGCGCCATGAGGTGTAGTTCAACTATTCAAGTTAAAATTTCTTTCCCCTTAAACATTTTACATGCCCTCCAAAATAAACATACCCAATTATATTTTTAATTATATCATTATTAAAGTATTCCACAACCCAGCACTTCTTAAATTTAAATCTTTTGTATTCACTCACTCACTCACACTCTCATTCATATGGTACAATTTTATTAATTTCCCAAATTGAGCTCAAATTTATTGAATTTATTCAAATACTAAAAATTTTGGTTTTGACCCTTATTAAATCTTTCTTAAACCCCCCATTTGTCACTTACCTGGAAATCAGTCCTGCAGACGTCCTATTGCTCCACTCGCACTATTGATGTTGTTTTTTACCCACTGTTATTTGTATTTACTTGTTACACGTTTAAGCCAACTGTTATTTCACACTTCAGACTAAATACTTCACATTTTTACATGTTGTACGGGCGGACATCCGCGACTTCGTTTCGAAATTTTTATATATGGCCGGCCGGCTTAACTGATGTTGCGTGACTGAGAACAAGTTGAACTGCTTCAATTCCGAGGTGGGGAGGGGCTACGTCACCAATCTCTTTGTGTTGAGTATTACGCCTTAGTTTTTTACAGGCACGTTTATTACGTTTTGCATACTTTAGATGACGTATACTTAGGTGCGGCCTGTTGACACATTCGTCTGGCAAAATGATGCTGTTGTTTCTGCATGTATACCACCGACCTTGATGCAATTCCTGGCCACTCGATATTGCGTAGTTGCAAACCTTCATAAAACTTTACTAGTTTTTTATGTATGACTTTGAATAAAATAAATTCTACATTGGTTATTCCCTAAACACAGTAGGGCCAGAATTGTACCGTTACAAAACCCCCTCAATGAGAGGATTTATGACGAAGCATAAAAACTCTCATTGACACATTCATACTTCCTAAAGGGATCAGCTAAGATATGTCGCCACAACCCCCTTACTGTTTATATAAAAAGAATACAATAACTTACCCTTGGTCCAATGATGGTGACAGTACCTGCATGACCTTACTGGACTTCTCTCTCGAGATCCCAACACCGCAAGGCCAGTCAGGCACTTTACGCTCCTGCTCTGATGCGCTGGCCAGCTCAGGACCGCCGCCATAGCATCACCAGACACTGAAACATCAAATTAAACTATCAACTAGTGGCCTTGTATAATACCATATCCCTAACTGATCTGTTTCCCCTTAGCTATATGCTGGTTTGTGTTAAGAAGCACCAGGTTTTCTTTAACTCCTAACACCTGTATGATACAAGATTTATTATACAGACGTTCCATTCTCTTAGTTCACTCCCATTAACATTTATAAATTTTTCGACTCCAATCGATAATAATTAATCCTTTCCCATTAACAAGAAGAAATACAAAACTAATGTAACAATACTTCCAAAATATTTAAACACATAATCAAAATTTACTCAAATACAATTCATCTATAATCTCCCTCTTTCTACAATTCTTAAACATTTTCTCTTTTGTATCTAAAACAATTCAAAATCATTTAACATTTTATAAAGTATTATTATTAACAGAAATTCTATTTATCCGGCGCTGTTAATAATAATCGTCCCCTTTTCTTCTCCACACACACTATTGCCCCCCCCTGAACTGCTGCGTTCAGTTGCCTCCACAAGGACTGAGGCAGAAGGAGTGAGCACTTTTTTCTTTTCTCTCACTCCCATCCTTGCTTCAGCGTTACAAAAACTTCAGGGTAAGTACCCCTACTCATTATCTTAACATATGCCCCTAAGGTCTACCACCCCTATTTGGGTGAAAATAGCCTGTGTTCAAAATAATCTTAGATTCCCTTATTAAACCCCATTAAATTTCTAGGTTTGACCAATTTCAAAGGCAACCAACTGTGGTCAGTTTTACAATAACTCTGCCCACAGCTGATTGTCATCCAAAACCACTATCTGGGTTGGTAAGGCCGAGATCGCCCGAAATGTAGGGAATCGCAATGGTTTGACACCTAGTGTCATAACTGCCCCAAAATCATCAATTTATATATATTTACTAATACATATAAAATCCTCCTTATAAAAAATAATATATATTACAAACATTAATAATCATATTATCACTGTTCATAAAGCAATCTTAAGGCATCACCATAGTTTCACTATGTTCTTCTTCCATTTACAACCACTGAAGGTTGTCACTTTTTAAATTGTCTTTTATTTTCTCCAAAAAATGTTTGATTTTTATTTATTTCACATAATCAAATTTCAATATAGACACTTTTTGCAAGTTCCAGCTTTCACTTCTAAACAATACCTTCTCACGACAAGATAATAAGTACAACAGTAGATCATCTTACATTGTAAATTACATAAGTTACATTTCTATTCTATAAAGAAAAAAAAATATAACTCCTTCCTGAGTTAATGATTTACGTTACACAAATTTTGGGTGTTTTATTCCATAATTCATAAAATAAAACTACTGTTCGTGGAAAATACTGCCAATCGCTAAGTTTTTTCCCACGAAACTAGGGGTCCCCCTCCCCGTTCAACAACAAAATTAAATTTCTACTTGCACCAATTTGTGGAGTAAGACCATCGTTACTTTCACCCCATTGCCGAGGCTACCGCCAACCATGGTCCGCCCCCCAGATTACCAAAATCCACGGTCAGGGATGGTGACGCCGTGACCGCCCGAAAATGGGGGAGTGTCCCTACTGTAATCACTTTAAAAAACAACATATAATTCATGTTTAAAATTCCTATACATTAACATAATACATAATAATACACTCATAATTAACATTGCGATTATTACATTAAAATAAACAATTCACATTTAATTTTCATCACAATGTACCCACCTTACGGCTTTACTTTAGCTTTCAGTTCTATTAACTCTTTTACTTGTAATATTTATTTTATATTTCATTTATTACTACCCTTCAAATTATGAATTTTCTTTTAAGTATTTTCATTATCAATTAGTTTGGGTGATTCAGTTATTCACCATGATTCTTTATTGTATAGGCATTTCTGTATATAACCCTACTCTCCTTCTTTCTATTAACAACCACTACTAACAACCAGATTTACATAGTATGACACCAATCTCTCAATTATTAACCCCTTTCAACACTAATTCCACTTAAAACCTTCCCCTCTTTAAATAAAACAACTAATACCCTCTTCGTACTAGGATGTGTTTACCCGACCTACCAGCTCATTCCCTTATCGGTTCCTGACCCTTCCAGGTAACCCGTAACCCTCTTTAAATCGTTCACCTCCCGTCATAACTCCTGTCGTTGATGACTCCTTACCATACCACCCTCTTTCCAAAATATCACCATCACCTATTTAATCTCCATTTATGTTACTCACCTTCTCTACATATAATCACTAACACTACTGTGTCCCTAAAATATCTAATACCCTCTTCTGCATTATTTGTATTTCAACTTCTTATTCTCTCTAACTCCCATTAAAATTAACTCTGATTAACTCACATGCCTTATTTATCATTATCACCCAACTCCGTCATTTACCACATTTTACTTTAATATGACCGTTGAAAATTCATCACTTACCGTGTAATAATAATGTAATTCAATATTCACACATATTATATGTTTAATCATTTACAAATCATTATAGCATCTTAATTTCATAAAATCAGAATTTATTTGTATAACAGTCATTAATCAATTGATTCATCTCAAATTATTTAACTCAATTAGTTTTTTTAAAACACAACATTACTTATAATTACCTTCTTCCAAAACAATTACAATTCATTTATTACAAACTCTCATTATTTATTTAATCTGATAGAACATTATTTCTACTATATACGCATTGTTTACCTAAAGTACACTTTACAACATAGACACAATTAATTTCACTATAAATTTATTTACAATTTCTTGTCATTATTTCTCTGTTTACCATACTTCATTTCATAATCTAGCAAGGTCATAACCATAAACTAAAATATTTAAAATGTCCATTCACTGATTTTTTATTTTAACCCCCATCATCATATAATAATCTAATCTTATGATTATACCATTCATTTGCAATTACATACATTATATCATGATTATCAACATAATGATTATCTGTATTGTCATATTCTTCCACAATGTCATTTGAATTAATATGATTATTCCATATTCTATCATGTACCTGGTCACGCTCGAGTATAGTCCCAGCACTTCTTAAATTTAAATCTTTTGTATTCACTCACTCACTCACACTCTCATTCATATGGTACAATTTTATTAATTTCCCAAATTGAGCTCATTTTTTATTGAATTTATTCAAATACTAAAAATTTTCGTTTTGACCCTTATTAAATCTTTCTTAAACCCCCCATTTGTCACTTAGCTGGAAATCAGTCCTGCAGACGTCCTATTGCTCCACTCGCACTATTGATGTTGTTTTTTACCCACTGTTATTTGTATTTGCTTGTTACACGTTTAAGCCAACTGTTATTTCACACTTCAGACTAAATACTTCACATTTTTACATGTTGTACGGGCGGACATCCGCGACTTCGTTTCGGAATTTTTATATATGGCCGGCCGGCTTAACTGATGTTGCGTGACTGAGAACAAGTTGAACTGCTTCAATTCCGAGGTGGGGAGGGGCTACGTCACCAATCTCTTTGTGTTGAGTATTACGCCTTAGTTTTTTACAGGCACGTTTATTACGTTTTGCATACTTTACATAACGTATACTTAGGTGCGGCCTGTTGACACATTCGTCTGGCAAAATGATGCTGTTGTTTCTGCATGTGTACCACCAACCTTGATGCAATTCCTGGCCACTCGATATTGCGTAGTTGCAAACCTTCATAAAACTTTACTAGTTTTTTATGTATGACTTTGAATAAAATAAATTCTACATTGGTTATTCCCTAAAACACAGTAGGGCCAGAATTGTACCGTTACAAAACCCCCTCAATGAGAGGATTTATGACGAAGCATAAAAACTCTCATTGACACATTCATACTTCCTAAAGGGATCAGCTAAGATATGTCGCCACAACCCCCTTACTGTTTATATAAAAAGAATACAATAACTTACCCTTGGTCCAATGATGGTGACAGTACCTGCATGACCTTACTGGACTTCTCTCTCGAGATCCCAACACCGCAAGGCCAGTCAGGCACTTTACGCTCCTGCTCTGATGCGCTGGCCAGCTCAGGACCGCCGCCATAGCATCACCAGACACTGAAACATCAAATTAAACTATCAACTAGTGGCCTTGTATAATACCATATCCCTAACTGATCTGTTTCCCCTTAGCTATATGCTGGTTTGTGTTAAGAAGCACCAGGTTTTCTTTAACTCCTAACACCTGTATGATACAAGATTTATTATACAGACGTTCCATTCTCTTAGTTCACTCCCATTAACATTTATAAATTTTTCGACTCTAATCGATAATAATTAATCCTTTCCCATTAACAAGAAGAAATACAAAACTAATGTAACAATACTTCCAAAATATTTAAACACATAATCAAAATTTACTCAAATACAATTCATCTATAATCTCCCTCTTTCTACAATTCTTAAACATTTTCTCTTTTGTATCTAAAACAATTCAAAATCATTTAACATTTTATAAAGTATTATTATTAACAGAAATTCTATTTATCCGGCGCTGTTAATAATAATCGTCCCCTTTTCTCCTCCACACACACTATTGCCCCCCCCCCGAACTGTTGCATTCAGTTGCCTCCACAAGGACTGAGGCAGAAGGGGTGATGGGCACTTTTTTCCTTTCTCTCACTCCCGTCCTTGCTTCAGCGTTACAAAAACTTCAGGGTAGGTACCCCTACTCATTATCTTAACATATGCCCCTAAGGTCTACCACCCCTATTTGGGTGAAAATAGCCTGTGTTCAAAATAATCTTAGATTCCCTTATTAAACCCCATTAAATTTCTAGGTTTGACCAATTTCAAAGGCAACCAACTGTGGTCAGTTTTACAATAACTCTGCTCACAGCTGATTGTCATCCAAAACCACTATCTGGGTTGGTAAGGCCGAGATCGCCCGAAATGTAGGGAATCGCAATGGTTTGACACCTAGTGTCATAACTGCCCCAAAATCATCAATTTATATATATTTACTAATACATATAAAATCCTCCTTATAAAAAATAATATATATTACAAACATTAATAATCATATTATCACTGTTCATAGAGCAGTCTTAAGGCATCACCATAGTTTCACTATGTTCTTCTTCCATTTACAACCACTGAAGGTTGTCACTTTTTAAATTGTCTTTTATTTTCTCCAAAAAACGGTTGATTTTTATTTATTTCACATAATCAAATTTCAATATAGACACTTTTTGCAAGTTCCAGCTTTCACTTCTAAACAATACCTTCTCACGACAAGATAATAAGTACAACAGTAGATCATCTTACATTCTAAATTACATAAATTACATTTCTATTCTATAAAGAAAAAAAAAATATAACTCCTTCCTGAGTTAATGATTTACGTTACACAAATTTTGGGTGTTTTATTCCATAATTCATAAAATAAAACTACTGTTCGTGGAAAATACTGCCAGTCGCTAAGTTTTTTCCCACGAAACTAGGGGTCCCCCTCCCCGTTCAACAACAAAATTAAATTTCTACTTGCACCAATTTGTGGAGTAAGACCATCGTTACTTTCACCCCATTGCTGAGGCTACCGCCAACCATGGTCCTCCCCCAGATTACTAAAATCCACGGTCAGGGATGGTGACGCCGTGACCGCCCGAAAATGGGGGAGTGTCCCTTCTGTAATCACTTTAAAAAACAACATATAATTCATGTTTAAAATTCCTATACATTAACATAATACATAATAATACACTCATAATTAACATTGCGATTATTACATTAAAATAAACAATTCACATTTAATTTTGATCAAAATGTACCCACCTTACGGCTTTACTTTAGCTTTCAGTTCTATTAACTCTTTTACTTGTAATATTTATTATTATATTTCATTTATTACTACCCTTCAAACTATGAATTTTCTTTTAAGTATTTTCATTATCAATTAGTTTGGGTGATTTCAGTTATTCACCATGATTCTTTATTGTATAGGCATTCTGTATATAACCCTACTCTCCTTCTTTCTATTAACAACCACTACTAACAACCAGATTTACATAGTATGACACCAATCTCTCAATTATTAACCCCTTTCAACACTAATTCCACTTAAAACCTTCCCCTCTTTAAATAAAACAACTAATACCCTCTTCGTACTAGGATGTGTTTACACGACCTACCAGCTCATTCCCTTATCGGTTCCTGACCCTTCCAGGTAACCCGTAACCCTCTTTAAATCGTTCACCTCCCGTCATAACGCCTGTCGTTGATGACTCCTTACCATACCACCCTCTTTCCAAAATATCACCATCACCTATTTAATCTCCATTTATGTTACTCACCTTCTCTACATATAATCACTAACACTACTGTGTCCCTAAAATATCTAATACCCTCTTCTGCATTATTTGTATTTCAACTTCTTATTCTCTCTAACTCCCATTAAAATTAACTCTGATTAACTCACATGCCTTATTTATCATTATCACCCAACTCCGTCATTTACCACATTTTACATTAATATGACCGTAGAAAATTCATCACTTACCTTGTAATAATAATGTAATTCAATATTCACACATATTATATGTTTAATCATTTACAAATCATTATAGCATCTTAATTTCATAAAATCAAATTTATTTGTATAACAGTCATTAATCAATTGATTCATCTCAAATTATTCAACTCAATTAGTTTTTTTAAAACACAACATTACTTATAATTACCTTCTTCCAAAACAATTACAATTCATTTATTACAAACTCTCATTATTTATTTAATCTGATAGAACATTATTATTATTATTATTAAATCAATTTCTACTATAATACGCATTGTTTACCTAAAGTACACTTTACAACATAGACACAATTAATTTCACTATAAATTTATTTACAATTTCTTGTCATTATTTCTCTGTTTACCACACTTCATTTCATAATCTAGCAAGGTCATAACCATAAACTAAAATATTTAAAATGTCCATTCACTGATTTTTTATTTTAACCCCCATCATCATATAATAATCTAATCTTATGATTATACCATTCATTTGCAATTACATACATTATATCATGATTATCAACATAATGATTATCTGTATTGTCATATTCTTCCACAATGTCATTTGAATTAATATGATTATTCCATATTCTATCATGTACCTGGTCACGCTCGAGTATAGTCCTGTCGCCTTTAGTACATTCTGTTACAATCAGGTAAGTTAATAATTCGTCAACATTATCATCTACTTCTGCTACTACCTCAGTTTTCACTACAAGGTGAGTACTACTCAATATAATTCCCAGCTCTCTCTACATCTAACCTTTCTACAAATTCTTCATAATTTCTATTTACTCTAAATAACTCCATCTCCCCCTCTCTCTCTCTCTCTCTCTCTCTCTCTCTCTCTCTCTCTCTCTCTCTCTCTCTCTCTCTCTCCTCTCTCTCTCTCTCCTCTCTCTCTCTCTCTCTCTCATCACAATACCTCTCACAACCCCACTGACCTATTTCATACCACGCAAAGTGTAACACAACGTTATCATGACTCATCTGGGCTTTTCCAATGAACTCATGATACACGAAAGGGGACACTACTACCTTATTGCTGCACCACCTATCAGGTGCACAAAAAATCCAGGGACAACTATTTGCAGACCATATGTCTCCCAAATATACTCGTGAAGCCTTTTCTTCACCCCCAACTACAACATCACGGGAAAAATTTACCCCCTGCAACCCCTCTACTAGTAAATTCTCTCTATACTTTCTCTCTAACTCATCAACACTTTTTATCACTTCATTATCAAATTCTACTCCCACTAAAATATCATTATCACTACCAATATTCACACCATTATTTTCTAACACCATATTTTTACTTATATTGTAATAACTCTCACCCCTACTTACCTTATCGTCTTTATTTTCATCTAATTTATTTGTTTCTCTACTATTCTCTACCCCTATTTTGCTCTTAGAATTGTAATTAACATCATTATCATCACTATTCACTATTTTATTTTCTAATGCTACCACTTCCACTATTTTACTTTCACGTACCTTGTTACTTTGTTTATTAGTGTCATCACTATTTTCGTTCAAAAAAGCGTATAATCCTGTTTTTTGTTCTCTCATTTGTCTCAGCTCATTATTTAATTTACTCCAATCATCCTCAGTCATTCCTTTCAAAACCCTTTCAAACTCGTGCATGGATTCCGTATCATTCCATAACTCCCTGATCCACTTACTTTATTTTCACGTGCCTCAGCCATGTTCAAAATTATTTATTATAATCCCCGTTATTTTACTTAATAATTATTATACATATTACTTCACTCATGATTTGCGATTTATTCACGCTTATTTGGCTTTCAATTACAGTGTCAGTGAGGCTGATATTTTCATTATTGTTTGCCATTTTAAAAATTTTAAATCTATTTTTTTAAATATTACTGTATTATTACACAAACTTATTGTATATATAAAAATATTCTATTTAAACTATTTACCCCTACCACATGTAGTCACAACATAACCTTATCTTTACGTATCTCCAAATTATATATTACCTCAAGTAACTGTTCTGCTCCTTCCAGTAGGCTTACTCCACACAAAAATCACATTTTATGTCGAGTCCCTGTTCCGGAAGCCATTGTAACTTTAATTATATATGTGCTTTTATTAATTATATGGAATACTATTTACTTCTAATCACAAAAATTTCGTTCAGGCGCCATCTTGTTATTAACACGAGAAACTCAAATGTGCTTACCTTTCTGGGCCGAGTTCGTTTAAGGAAACCAGAAGTAACGGAATTTGTTACACCTGAAATAACTTACTCTCAATTGTAATATTTACCAATGACATTACCTTTTATTATTATGCAACACAAATAAATTTGACTTTACTGTGCAAAACAAGCACACTACCATTCGCCATGAGGCATAGCGCCATGAGGTGTAGTTCAACTATTCAAGTTAAAATTTCTTTCCCCTTAAACATTTTACATGCCCTCCAAAATTAAACATATTCAATTATATTTTTAATTATATCATTATTAAAGTATTCCACAACCCAGCACTTCTTAAATTTAAATCTTTTGTATTCACTCACTCACTCACACTCTCATACATATGGTACAATTTTATTAACTTCCCAAATTGAGCTCATTTTTTATTGAATTTATTCAAATACTAAAAATTTTCGTTTTGACCCTTATTAAATCTTTCTTAAACCCCCCATTTGTCACTTAGCTGGAAATCAGTCCTGCAGACGTCCTATTGCTCCACTCGCACTATTGATGTTGTTTTTTACCCACTGTTATTTGTATTTGCTTGTTACACGTTTAAGCCAACTGTTATTTCACACTTCAGACTAAATACTTCACATTTTTACATGTTGTACGGGCGGACATCCGCGACTTCGTTTCGGAATTTTTATATATGGCCGGCCGGCTTAACTGATGTTGCGTGACTGAGAACAAGTTGAACTGCTTCAATTCCGAGGTGGGGAGGGGCTACGTCACCAATCTCTTTGTGTTGAGTATTACGCCTTAGTTTTTTACAGGCACGTTTATTACGTTTTGCATACTTTACATAACGTATACTTAGGTGCGGCCTGTTGACACATTCGTCTGGCAAAATGATGCTGTTGTTTCTGCATGTGTACCACCAACCTTGATGCAATTCCTGGCCACTCGATATTGCGTAGTTGCAAACCTTCATAAAACTTTACTAGTTTTTTATGTATGACTTTGAATAAAATAAATTCTACATTGGTTATTCCCTAAAACACAGTAGGGCCAGAATTGTACCGTTACAAAAACCCCCTCAATGAGAGGATTTATGACGAAGCATAAAAACTCTCATTGACACATTCATACTTCCTAAAGGGATCAGCTAAGATATGTCGCCACAACCCCCTTACTGTTTATATAAAAAGAATACAATAACTTACCCTTGGTCCAATGATGGTGACAGTACCTGCATGACCTTACTGGACTTCTCTCTCGAGATCCCAACACCGCAAGGCCAGTCAGGCACTTTACGCTCCTGCTCTGATGCGCTGGCCAGCTCAGGACCGCCGCCATAGCATCACCAGACACTGAAACATCAAATTAAACTATCAACTAGTGGCCTTGTATAATACCATATCCCTAACTGATTTGTTTCCCTTAGCTATATGCTGGTTTGTGTTAAGAAGCACCAGGTTTTCTTTAACTCCTAACACCTGTATGATACAAGATTTATTATACAGACGTTCCATTCTCTTAGTTCACTCCCATTAACATTTATAAATTTTTCGACTCTAATCGATAATAATTAATCCTTTCCCATTAACAAGAAGAAATACAAAACTAATGTAACAATACTTCCAAAATATTTAAACACATAATCAAAATTTACTCAAATACAATTCATCTATAATCTCCCTCTTTCTACAATTCTTAAACATTTTCTCTTTTGTATCTAAAACAATTCAAAATCATTTAACATTTTATAAGTATTATTATTAACAGAAATTCTATTTATCCGGCGCTGTTAATAATAATCGTCCCCTTTTCTCCTCCACACACACTATTGCCCCCCCCCCCGAACTGTTGCATTCAGTTGCCTCCACAAGGACTGAGGCAGAAGGGGTGATGGGCACTTTTTTCTTTCTCTCACTCCCGTCCTTGCTTCAGCGTTACAAAAACTTCAGGGTAGGTACCCCTACTCATTATCTTAACATATGCCCCTAAGGTCTACCACCCCTATTTGGGTGAAAATAGCCTGTGTTCAAAATAATCTTAGATTCCCTTATTAAACCCCATTAAATTTCTAGGTTTGACCAATTTCAAAGGCAACCAACTGTGGTCAGTTTTACAATAACTCTGCTCACAGCTGATTGTCATCCAAAACCACTATCTGGGTTGGTAAGGCCGAGATCGCCCGAAATGTAGGGAATCGCAATGGTTTGACACCTAGTGTCATAACTGCCCCAAAATCATCAATTTATATATATTTACTAATACATATAAAATCCTCCTTATAAAAAATAATATATATTACAAACATTAATAATCATATTATCACTGTTCATAGAGCAGTCTTAAGGCATCACCATAGTTTCACTATGTTCTTCTTCCATTTACAACCACTGAAGGTTGTCACTTTTTAAATTGTCTTTTATTTTCTCCAAAAAACGGTTGATTTTTATTTATTTCACATAATCAAATTTCAATATAGACACTTTTTGCAAGTTCCAGCTTTCACTTCTAAACAATACCTTCTCACGACAAGATAATAAGTACAACAGTAGATCATCTTACATTCTAAATTACATAAATTACATTTCTATTCTATAAAGAAAAAAAAAATATAACTCCTTCCTGAGTTAATGATTTACGTTACACAAATTTTGGGTGTTTTATTCCATAATTCATAAAATAAAACTACTGTTCGTGGAAAATACTGCCAGTCGCTAAGTTTTTTCCCACGAAACTAGGGGTCCCCCTCCCCGTTCAACAACAAAATTAAATTTCTACTTGCACCAATTTGTGGAGTAAGACCATCGTTACTTTCACCCCATTGCTGAGGCTACCGCCAACAATGGTCCTCCCCCAGATTACTAAAATCCACGGTCAGGGATGGTGACGCCGTGACCGCCGAAAATGGGGGAGTGTCCCTTCTGTAATCACTTTAAAAAACAACATATAATTCATGTTTAAAATTCCTATACATTAACATAATACATAATAATACACTCATAATTAACATTGCGATTATTACATTAAAATAAACAATTCACATTTAATTTTGATCAAAATGTACCCACCTTACGGCTTTACTTTAGCTTTCAGTTCTATTAACTCTTTTACTTGTAATATTTATTATTATATTTCATTTATTACTACCCTTCAAACTATGAATTTTCTTTTAAGTATTTTCATTATCAATTAGTTTGGGTGATTCAGTTATTCACCATGATTCTTTATTGTATAGGCATTTCTGTATATAACCCTACTCTCCTTCTTTCTATTAACAACCACTACTAACAACCAGATTTACATAGTATGACACCAATCTCTCAATTATTAACCCCTTTCAACACTAATTCCACTTAAAACCTTCCCCTCTTTAAATAAAACAACTAATACCCTCTTCGTACTAGGATGTGTTTACCCGACCTACCAGCTCATTCCCTTATCGGTTCCTGACCCTTCCAGGTAACCCGTAACCCTCTTTAAATCGTTCACCTCCCGTCATAACGCCTGTCGTTGATGACTCCTTACCATACCACCCTCTTTCCAAAAATATCACCATCACCTATTTAATCTCCATTTATGTTACTCACCTTCTCTACATATAATCACTAACACTACTGTGTCCCTAAAATATCTAATACCCTCTTCTGCATTATTTGTATTTCAACTTCTTATTCTCTCTAACTCCCATTAAAATTAACTCTGATTAACTCACATGCCTTATTTATCATTATCACCCAACTCCGTCATTTACCACATTTTACATTAATATGACCGTAGAAAATTCATCACTTACCTTGTAATAATAATGTAATTCAATATTCACACATATTATATGTTTAATCATTTACAAATCATTATAGCATCTTAATTTCATAAAATCAAAATTTATTTGTATAACAGTCATTAATCAATTGATTCATCTCAAATTATTCAACTCAATTAGTTTTTTTAAAACACAACATTACTTATAATTACCTTCTTCCAAAACAATTACAATTCATTTATTACAAACTCTCATTATTTATTTAATCTGATAGAACATTATTTCTACTATATACGCATTGTTTACCTAAAGTACACTTTACAACATAGACACAATTAATTTCACTATAAATTTATTTACAATTTCTTGTCATTATTTCTCTGTTTACCATACTTCATTTCATAATCTAGCAAGGTCATAACCATAAACTAAAATATTTAAAATGTCCATTCACTGATTTTTTATTTTAACCCCCATCATCATATAATAATCTAATCTTATGATTATACCATTCATTTGCAATTACATACATTATATCATGATTATCAACATAATGATTATCTGTATTGTCATATTCTTCCACAATGTCATTTGAATTAATATGATTATTCCATATTCTATCATGTACCTGGTCACGCTCGAGTATAGTCCTGTCGCCTTTAGTATATTCTGTTAAAATCAGGTAAGTTAATAATTCGTCAACATTATCATCTACTTCTGCTACTACCTCAGTTTCACTACAAGGTGAGTACTACTCAATATAATTCCCAGCTCTCTCTACATCTAACCTTTCTACAAATTCTTCATAATTTCTATTTACTCTAAATAACTCCATCTCCCTCTCTCTCTCTCTCTCTCTCTCTCTCTCTCTCTCTCTCTCTCTCTCTCTCTCTCTCTCTCTCTCTCTCATCACAATACCTCTCACAACCCCACTGACCTATTTCATACCACGCAAAGGGTAACACAACGTTATCATGACTCATCTGGGCTTTTCCAATGAACTCATGATACACGAAAGGGGACACTACTACCTTATTGCTGCACCACCTATCAGGTGCACAAAAAATCCAGGATCAACTATTTGCAGACCATATGTCTCCCAAATATACTTGTGAAGCCTTTTCTTCACCCCTAACTACAACATCACGGGAAAAATTTACCCCCTGCAACCCCTCTACTAGTAAATTCTCTCTATACTTTCTCTCTAACTCATCAACACTTTTTATCACTTCATTATCAAATTCTACTCCCACTAAAATCTCATTATCACTACCAATATTCACACCATTATTTTCTAACACCATATTTTTACTTATATTGTCATAACTCTCACCCCTACTTACCTTATCTTATCGTCTTTATTTTCATCTAATTTATTTGTTTCTCTACTATTCTCTACCCCCATTTTGCTCTTAGAATTGTAATTAACATCATTATCATCACTATTCACTATTTTATTTTCTAATGCTACCACTTCGACTATTTTACTTTCACTTACCTTGTTACTTTGTTTATTAGTGTCATCACTATTTTCGTTCAAAAAAGCGTATAATCCTGTTTTTTGTTCTCTCATTTGTCTCAGGTCATTATTTAATTTACTCCAATCATCCTCAGTCATTCCTTTCAAAACCCTTTCAAACTCGTGCATGAATTCCGTATCATTCCATAACTCCCCTGATCCACTTACTTTATTTTCACGTGCCTCGGCCATGTTCAAAATTATTTATTATAATCCCCTTTATTTTACTTAATAATTATTATACATATTACTTCACTCATGATTTGCGATTTATTCACGCTTATTTGGCTTTCAATTACAGTGTCAGTGAGGCTGATATTTTCATTATTGTTTGCCATTTTTAAAATTTTAAATCTATTTTTTTAAATATTACTGTATTATTACACAACCTTATTATATATAAAAAAATATTCTATTTAAACTATTTACCCTACCACATGTAGTCACAACATAACCTTATCTTTACGTCTATATTTACGTATCTCCAAATTATATATTACCTCAAGTAACTGTTCTGCTCCTTCCAGTAGGCTTACTCCACACAAAATCACATTTTATGTCGAGTCCCTGTTCCGGAAGCCATTGTAACTTTAATTATATATGTGCTTTTATTAATTATATGGAATACTATTTACTTCTAATCTCAAAAAATTTCGTTCAGGCGCCATCTTGTTATTAACACGAGAAACTCAAATGTGCTTACCTTTCTGGGCCGAGTTCGTTTAAGGAAACCAGAAGTAGCGGAATTTGTTACACCTGAAATAACTTACTCTCAATTGTAATATTTACCAATGACATTACCTTTTATTATTATGCAACACAAATAAATTTGACTTTACTGTGCAAAACAAGCACACTACCATTCGCCATGAGGCATAGCGCCATGAGGTGTAGTTCAACTATTCAAGTTAAAATTTCTTTCCCCTTAAACATTTTACATGCCCTCCAAAATAAACATATTCAATTATATTTTTAATTATATCATTATTAAACTATTCCACAACCCAGCACTTCTTAAATTTAAATCTTTTGTATTCACTCACTCACTCACACTCTCATTCATATGGTACAATTTTATTAATTTCCCAAATTGAGCTCATTTTTTATTGAATTTATTCAAATACTAAAAATTTTCGTTTTGACCCTTATTAAATCTTTCTTAAACCCCCCATTTGTCACTTAGCTGGAAATCAGTCCTGCAGACGTCCTATTGCTCCACTCGCACTATTGATGTTGTTTTTTACCCACTGTTATTTGTATTTGCTTGTTACACGTTTAAGCCAACTGTTATTTCACACTTCAGACTAAATACTTCACATTTTTACATGTTGTACGGGCGGACATCCGCGACTTCGTTTCGGAATTTTTATATATGGCCGGCCGGCTTAACTGATGTTGCGTGACTGAGAACAACTGCTTCAATTCCGAGGTGGGGAGGGGCTACGTCACCAATCTCTTTGTGTTGAGTATTACGCCTTAGTTTTTTACAGGCACGTTTATTACGTTTTGCATACTTTAGATAACGTATACTTAGGTGCGGCCTGTTGACACATTCGTCTGGCAAAATGATGCTGTTGTTTCTGCATGTGTACCACCAACCTTGATGCAATTCCTGGCCACTCGATATTGCGTAGTTGCAAACCTTCATAAAACTTTACTAGTTTTTTATGTATGACTTTGAATAAAATAAATTCTACATTGGTTATTCCCTAAAACACAGTAGGGCCAGAATTGTACCGTTACAAAACCCCCTCAATGAGAGGATTTATGACGAAGCATAAAAACTCTCATTGACACATTCATACTTCCTAAAGGGATCAGCTAAGATATGTCGCCACAACCCCCTTACTGTTTATATAAAAAGAATACAATAACTTACCCTTGGTCCAATGATGGTGACAGTACCTGCATGACCTTACTGGACTTCTCTCTCGAGATCCCAACACCGCAAGGCCAGTCAGGCACTTTACGCTCCTGCTCTGATGCGCTGGCCAGCTCAGGACCGCCGCCATAGCATCACCAGACACTGAAACATCAAATTAAACTATCAACTAGTGGCCTTGTATAATACCATATCCCTAACTGATCTGTTTCCCCTTAGCTATATGCTGGTTTGTGTTAAGAAGCACCAGGTTTTCTTTAACTCCTAACACCTGTATGATACAAGATTTATTATACAGACGTTCCATTCTCTTAGTTCACTCCCATTAACATTTATAAATTTTTCGACTCTAATCGATAATAATTAATCCTTTCCCATTAACAAGAAGAAATACAAAACTAATGTAACAATACTTCCAAAATATTTAAACACATAATCAAAATTTACTCAAATACAATTCATCTATAATCTCCCTCTTTCTACAATTCTTAAACATTTTCTCTTTTGTATCTAAAACAATTCAAAATCATTTAACATTTTATAAAGTATTATTATTAACAGAAATTCTATTTATCCGGCGCTGTTAATAATAATCGTCCCCTTTTCTCCTCCACACACACTATTGCCCCCCCCCCGAACTGTTGCATTCAGTTGCCTCCACAAGGACTGAGGCAGAAGGGGTGATGGGCACTTTTTTCCTTTCTCTCACTCCCGTCCTTGCTTCAGCGTTACAAAAACTTCAGGGTAGGTACCCCTACTCATTATCTTAACATATGCCCCTAAGGTCTACCACCCCTATTTGGGTGAAAATAGCCTGTGTTCAAAATAATCTTAGATTCCCTTATTAAACCCCATTAAATTTCTAGGTTTGACCAATTTCAAAGGCAACCAACTGTGGTCAGTTTTACAATAACTCTGCTCACAGCTGATTGTCATCCAAAACCACTATCTGGGTTGGTAAGGCCGAGATCGCCCGAAATGTAGGGAATCGCAATGGTTTGACACCTAGTGTCATAACTGCCCCAAAATCATCAATTTATATATATTTACTAATACATATAAAATCCTCCTTATAAAAAATAATATATATTACAAACATTAATAATCATATTATCACTGTTCATAGAGCAGTCTTAAGGCATCACCATAGTTTCACTATGTTCTTCTTCCATTTACAACCACTGAAGGTTGTCACTTTTTAAATTGTCTTTTATTTTCTCCAAAAAACGGTTGATTTTTATTTATTTCACATAATCAAATTTCAATATAGACACTTTTTGCAAGTTCCAGCTTTCACTTCTAAACAATACCTTCTCACGACAAGATAATAAGTACAACAGTAGATCATCTTACATTCTAAATTACATAAATTACATTTCTATTCTATAAAGAAAAAAAAAATATAACTCCTTCCTGAGTTAATGATTTACGTTACACAAATTTTGGGTGTTTTATTCCATAATTCATAAAATAAAACTACTGTTCGTGGAAAATACTGCCAGTCGCTAAGTTTTTTCCCACGAAACTAGGGGTCCCCCCTCCCCGTTCAACAACAAAATTAAATTTCTACTTGCACCAATTTGTGGAGTAAGACCATCGTTACTTTCACCCCATTGCTGAGGCTACCGCCAACCATGGTCCTCCCCCAGATTACTAAAATCCACGGTCAGGGATGGTGACGCCGTGACCGCCCGAAAATGGGGGAGTGTCCCTTCTGTAATCACTTTAAAAAACAACATATAATTCATGTTTAAAATTCCTATACATTAACATAATACATAATAATACACTCATAATTAACATTGCGATTATTACATTAAAATAAACAATTCACATTTAATTTTGATCAAAATGTACCCACCTTACGGCTTTACTTTAGCTTTCAGTTCTATTAACTCTTTTACTTGTAATATTTATTATTATATTTCATTTATTACTACCCTTCAAACTATGAATTTTCTTTTAAGTATTTTCATTATCAATTAGTTTGGGTGATTCAGTTATTCACCATGATTCTTTATTGTATAGGCATTTCTGTATATAACCCTACTCTCCTTCTTTCTATTAACAACCACTACTAACAACCAGATTTACATAGTATGACACCAATCTCTCAATTATTAACCCCTTTCAACACTAATTCCACTTAAAACCTTCCCCTCTTTAAATAAAACAACTAATACCCTCTTCGTACTAGGATGTGTTTACCCGACCTACCAGCTCATTCCCTTATCGGTTCCTGACCCTTCCAGGTAACCCGTAACCCTCTTTAAATCGTTCACCTCCCGTCATAACGCCTGTCGTTGATGACTCCTTACCATACCACCCTCTTTCCAAAATATCACCATCACCTATTTAATCTCCATTTATGTTACTCACCTTCTCTACATATAATCACTAACACTACTGTGTCCCTAAAATATCTAATACCCTCTTCTGCATTATTTGTATTTCAACTTCTTATTCTCTCTAACTCCCATTAAAATTAACTCTGATTAACTCACATGCCTTATTTATCATTATCACCCAACTCCGTCATTTACCACATTTTACATTAATATGACCGTAGAAAATTCATCACTTACCTTGTAATAATAATGTAATTCAATATTCACACATATTATATGTTTAATCATTTACAAATCATTATAGCATCTTAATTTCATAAAATCAAAATTTATTTGTATAACAGTCATTAATCAATTGATTCATCTCAAATTATTCAACTCAATAGTTTTTTAAAACACAACATTACTTATAATTACCTTCTTCCAAAACAATTACAATTCATTTATTACAAACTCTCATTATTTATTTAATCTGATAGAACATTATTATTATTATTTTTAAATCAATTTCTACTATAATACGCATTGTTTACCTAAAGTACACTTTACAACATAGACACAATTAATTTCACTATAAATTTATTTACAATTTCTTGTCATTATTTCTCTGTTTACCACACTTCATTTCATAATCTAGCAAGGTCATAACCATAAACTAAAATATTTAAAATGTCCATTCACTGATTTTTTATTTTAACCCCCATCATCATATAATAATCTAATCTTATGATTATACCATTCATTTGCAATTACATACATTATATCATGATTATCAACATAATGATTATCTGTATTGTCATATTCTTCCACAATGTCATTTGAATTAATATGATTATTCCATATTCTATCATGTACCTGGTCACGCTCGAGTATAGTCCTGTCGCCTTTAGTACATTCTGTTACAATCAGGTAAGTTAATAATTCGTCAACATTATCATCTACTTCTGCTACTACCTCAGTTTCACTACAAGGTGAGTACTACTCAATATAATTCCCAGCTCTCTCTACATCTAACCTTTCTACAAATTCTTCATAATTTCTATTTACTCTAAATAACTCCATCTCCCTCTCTCTCTCTCTCTCTCTCTCTCTCTCTCTCTCTCTCTCTCTCTCTCTCATCTCTCTCTCTCTCTCTCTCTCTCTCTCTCTCTCTCTCTCTCTCTCTCTCATCACAATACCTCTCACAACCCCACTGACCCTATTTCATACCACGCAAAGGGTAACACAACGTTATCATGACTCATCTGGGCTTTCCCAATGAACTCATGATACACGAAAGGGGACACTACTACCTTATTGCTGCACCACCTATCAGGTGCACAAAAAAATCCAGGGACAACTATTTGCAGACCATATGTCTCCCAAATATACTCGTGAAGCCTTTTCTTCACCCCCAACTACAACATCACGGGAAAAATTTACCCCCTGCAACCCCTCTACTAGTAAATTCTCTCTATACTTTCTCTCTAACTCATCAACACTTTTTATCACTTCATTATCAAATTCTACTCCCACTAAAATATCATTATCACTACCAATATTCACACCATTATTTTCTAACACCATGTTTTTACTTATATTGTCATAACTCTCACCCCTACTTACCTTATCGTCTTTATTTTCATCTAATTTATTTGTTTCTCTACTATTCTCTACCCCTATTTTGCTCTTAGAATTGTAATTAACATCATTATCATCACTATTCACTATTTTATTTTCTAATGCTACCACTTCCACTATTTTACTTTCACGTACCTTGTTACTTTGTTTATTAGTGTCATCACTATTTTCGTTCAAAAAAGCGTATAATCCTGTTTTTTGTTCTCTCATTTGTCTCAGCTCATTATTTAATTTACTCCAATCATCCTCAGTCATTCCTTTCAAAACCCTTTCAAACTCGTGCATGGATTCCGTATCATTCCATAACTCCCCTGATCCACTTACTTTATTTTCACGTGCCTCAGCCATGTTCAAAATTATTTATTATAATCCCCGTTATTTTACTTAATAATTATTATACATATTACTTCACTCATGATTTGCGATTTATTCACGCTTATTTGGCTTTCAATTACAGTGTCAGTGAGGCTGATATTTTCATTATTGTTTGCCATTTTAAAATTTTAAATCTATTTTTTTAAATATTACTGTATTATTACACAAACTTATTATATATATAAAAATATTCTATTTAAACTATTTACCCTACCACATGTAGTCACAACATAACCTTATCTTTACGTCTATATTTACGTATCTCCAAATTATATATTACCTCAAGTAACTGTTCTGCTCCTTCCAGTAGGCTTACTCCACACAAAATCACATTTTATGTCGAGTCCCTGTTCCGGAAGCCATTGTAACTTTATTATATATGTGCTTTTATTAATTATATGGAATACTATTTACTTCTAATCACAAAAATTTCGTTCAGGCGCCATCTTGTTATTAACACGAGAAACTCAAATGTGCTTACCTTTCTGGGCCGAGTTCGTTTAAGGAAACCAGAAGTAACGGAATTTGTTACACCTGAAATAACTTACTCTCAATTGTAATATTTACCAATGACATTACCTTTTATTATTATGCAACACAAATAAATTTGACTTTACTGTGCAAAACAAGCACACTACCATTCGCCATGAGGCATAGCGCCATGAGGTGTAGTTCAACTATTCAAGTTAAAATTTCTTTCCCCTTAAAACATTTTACATGCCCTCCAAAATAAACATATTCAATTATATTTTTAATTATATCATTATTAAAGTATTCCACAACCCAGCACTTCTTAAATTTAAATCTTTTGTATTCACTCACTCACTCACACTCTCATACATATGGTACAATTTTATTAACTTCCCAAATTGAGCTCATTTTTTATTGAATTTATTCAAATACTAAAATTTTCGTTTTGACCCTTATTAAATCTTTCTTAAACCCCCCATTTGTCACTTAGCTGGAAATCAGTCCTGCAGACGTCCTATTGCTCCACTCGCACTATTGATGTTGTTTTTTACCCACTGTTATTTGTATTTGCTTGTTACACGTTTAAGCCAACTGTTATTTCACACTTCAGACTAAATACTCACATTTTTACATGT